>CAUYSK010101090.1:0-14977 GCA_963575035.1 Avahi laniger
AATTTTATTCCCTCAGTCTAAATTTTCACTTTAATAAGCACCATACCATTTTTTTTGTCATTTTTTTATTTTTTAATTTTTTTTTATTTCAGCATATTATGGGGGTACAGATGTTTAGGTTACATATGTTTCCCTTCCCCCCTGCACCCCCAAGTCAGAGCTTCAAGCGTGTCCATCCCCCAGATGGTGCGAATCACACTCATTATGTATGCCTATACCCACCCCCTCTTCCCCTTTCCCACCTGCCTGACACCCAATAAATGTTATTCTTGTTTGTGCACTTAGGTGTTGATCAATGAAACCAATTTGCTGGTGAGTACATGTGAGCACCACACCATTTTGATAGTATCTCCTTGTTTTGTATTTCGATATCTTGCACAACCAGTTTACTGTTGTTGTTTTTGTTTATTTTAAAGAAAACCTTTAGTATTTTGGTCACCTAATTTTTCTATAGGTATCTTTTCATTTTACCAAGTTTTATAAATTAACTTGGGATAAATTTATGCTTCTGTTTAATGCAACTGCAAATAAGAAATGTCATCATAGCTTCCTTTGCCACTAGCATTTTGTAATTTCAGTGTTCTACAGATGGCATTTATACTATGTTATTTTAATTTCCACGTGTTTAATATTTATACCCCTATTGTAGATGAGATAGATCTTTTATCTCATTTTCTTGATGTTTATTACCGGTATATGGAAGTTTATTCATTTCTTTACCATAAAACAGAAGACTCTGCCCATTTGCTCAAATGAATTCCTTGGATTTTGTGAGCACGTGACCATATATCAGCTACAAGTAGTAAATTTGTACCCTTTTGTGACAGCCAGAACATCTGCTCCTCTTCTCTCATTCCTGTCTTCAAAAGGAGCATCTCTGTTAAATCTCTATGAAGAATAATGGTTTCATGTTACCCGAGTGCTCCAATGATTTCCTCTCCATAAATTCAGCTGTGATCTGGTTTTTAGATTCCAGGTGATTGAGACCCCCTCAGCTGTCTTCTATTCTCCTAGGAGGATAGTTAGTTTCCTAGTAGGAATGCACTTCTTTATACTGTATTTCATTCCATTTTTGTTTTATGTATTTTATAGATTTTCTTATTATTTAAGACAAGTTCAAGCTTACATTTTTATTTACTGTGCCTTTAGCATTTCTTATTTCTCCTTAGCATCATTATGCCACATATGTTGGTTAGTGCCGCTTAAAACCTTACCTTAATTAGCTTTTTTAACAAATCTCAATCTTTGCTTTCTTTTTCCCCTCAAAGTGTGTTTCTCCTACATTTTCTTTGATTTTGGATTTTCTTCAAATATTTTATTTTTATGGGTGAATATTGTCTAATTATATGTACTGATGTAACTCTTTAAGTTTTTCTTTATTGTTGATTCTTTTCTGTTTTTCTAACTCACTGTAATATGTCTGTTATAAACTTTCTGATGTATTTAGGGCAGATCGGCTGAAGGGCCTAATTGACCGTCAGTGTCCCGCGAGTCTGCCAGTCAGCCCTGCTCTCGGTCTCCTGTCCCTGAAATTCACTTGCAGATGCAGGGCCAGTGAGCCCTTATGAAACCTTTTAAAAACCATACATTAAATTTTCTTGCTGTACTGTTATCACACAGCACGTCTAGCGCAGCAGCAATTATCCTTCGTGACATTAACCTCGCCACCTCCCTCTGCAGTGAGACCCAGTCTTTTATAACATACACCGGACAAATTCCTCCTGAATTTTTTAAAGGTATTTGGATTTTCCAGCAATTCTCTGCTGCCTTCACAGAGCAGCTGCAGTTTGGCAGGAGTATCAGTTAGGGATAAGAATCCTTTGTTCCCCGGTGTATGGTAAATATTTTTCACAAACTTGACGTATGCCATGCAGATCCTAAGAGGTGACATACGTAGGCAGAGATGTTCTTTTCACTGCATTGTTTTAAACAATCTAGCTACATTTTTAAGTCTCCCTAAACTCAGAAATGTATCAACTGGGTATCCAGTGTCCTTCTGTAAGTTACACCTGTCATTTGAAAAGTGACTGAGTTCAATTTCCTGTCCAGAAATATGATGACGTTGTCCATCGATGATCAAAAGCATAGCTAAGCTGTAAGGCCAGGTATTTGATGTATGTGTCTTCCTCATGGGGAGATTATGTCAACTGAAGTTATCCAGCCAGAGACATATGAAAGAGGGCTTGGCTTGTCCAATAAGAATCCCTTCCAAAATGAATTCTACAACATTTTGCTTTTTAACTTAAAATGATCATCACACCTACCTCCACAAAGTATTTGGGCTGGCTTTAATACAAGACACAGAATCAGTAAGGCTCTTAGAATAGAGTCTGGAAATTAAAGGGGTAGAACTCAGTGGGGAATATCACTTTTAAGGCCTGGCTTTGAATAAAAAAAAGCTCAACTATTCAATAACCTGATATGACTAAGAAATTCCCACCATCAGATATTTTTTTAAGAGTTCATTATTGCTATGACACCCTGATATACTGTTTGCTTGGCTACAGGGGAAAACTTTATGTTGCAATTAACCTTTCTATTTTTTTCCCCGTGTCTGAGTATTGTGGACTTCCTTTGTGGTATTTTAGTGATTAGACAGGATGGAGGGTGTTCTTAAAGATTCATGGCCAAATCCGATGATGTCAGAATGAAGGGAAGGGACGGTCTTCGTGGGGCCAGCAAGTCTGGCCCCATTTGAATTGTTTGTCTCACACTTCACAAGTAGAATAGAAACCGCTGAATTATTCATTTTCAAGTTGCCCTAAAAAAGGCACTTACGCCTCCAAAATGCAGACTTTTGGTGCCAGTGTGAGAGGAAGAGGAAGGATGCTGTCTTTCTACGAGCGCTCTGCTGCCTAGCGGCCAGCTCTGCGATTCACTTCACTTACCAGCCGACTGAAGTGCAGGGCAGTTAAGTGGGGAAGGGAATGTGGACAGATCTCCGAGTGACTCCGGAGCCACAGGCGAGCTGAGCATTTAATTTGTTGGGGAAAGACCAGGTGGAGGGAGGTTTAGGATGAGCTGTGTAGTCAGAAGGCCTCAGAGAGAGTGGGTGTGATCCGAGGAGACAACCTGAGCCTGGGAGGTGGGCCCTGGAGGTCAGCCTGGCCTTGGCCTTGGCCTTGGGGGTGAGAAAGGGGAGGAAGCCGAGGGTAATAACTAGTATGCAACTGGAAATCTTTTTTTATTCTCAGTTTTAGCTTCTCTGCCACCAAACCTTTTCTTAACAGTCCCTGCCGAGTAGTACTTAGGGGGACAGAGGAGGTAATTAGAAGCCCATACATTTGGGCGTAAAGGCAGGGTTTTGCTATAGACAGACTGCTCACCAGGCCCCAGAGCTCATGTGTCGCAGCGCTGCCCTGGGCCTCAGTTTCCCCACCTGTGACATCCAAGCAGTCTTCTCTGTGCAGTGCAGGAGGCCCCTGAGAGCATGTGGTTCCTGTGCCCAAAATCAGGATTTTCTCAGGTTGCGAAGCAGCTGGGCCAGCCCCCGTGGGTGACCATAGGCTGGATGCTCACAGGTTATGGGGACCAGAAAGGGGAAACAACCCGAGAGCAGTTCTGAAAGAGAGTGCTCGTGTTGGGCAAACAGTGTTTCAGCCACTAGAAAGGTTTGCTGACAGTTTTACCCTAAAGGTGTGAAGGAGACTTTGTTCAAAATAATCTGCACAGTGGTGATACTGTAGCCAATGAGGTTTATCTGAGGTGAGATTATTGCTAAAAAAGAAAAAAATTAAGTCATGTGCATAGATGACAGAACAGCAGCCCCTTCCAAAACATCTTTTAAAAACCTGAAACTGGGCCGGGCGCGGTGGCTCACGCCTGTAATCCTAGCTCTCTGGAAGGCCGAGGCGGGTGGATTGTTTGAGCTCAGAGCAAGAGTGAGACCCCGTCTCTACTAAAATTAGAAAGAAATTAATTGGACAACTAAAAATATATAGAAAAAATTAGCCGGGCATGTGGCACATGCCTGTAGTCCCAGCTACTCGGGAGGCTGAGGCAGGAGGATTGCTTGAGCCCAGGAGTTTGAGATTGCTGTGAGCTAGGATGACGCCACGGCACTCTAGCCCAGGCAACACAGTGAGACTCTGTCTCAAAAAAAAAAAAAAGCAACCTGAAACTGAAGAAGCAGCAACCTGGTCTCCATTCCTGCCGGCGTTGTTCTCTGCCTGTGGTTCCTGGGTGGTCCCAGCCACTCTGCAAGCCCTGGAGGACAGAAGCCGTGTCACCTGCATCTTTTTAACTGCCCCATGACCAGGGGCTCAACAGAGGGTAGGTGGGGGGGGCCCCAAGGGGGCATGAAGTTGACAATGGTACCTTGTGCCTCGGTTTCCTCCCTTACCTGAATGGGGGCAGCTCAGTATGGGAGGCCCCTGCCCGGGTCAATGAGCCAGGGAACTGGGACATCCCTTCCAGAATTCGTTTTCCTCCTGTTCTCTCTTCTCAGCTAACAGCCTTTTTCTACGTCAAAGCAAATGTACATACAGTATATAATTTTTTAAATCACGTTCTTCTTACAGAGATGTGCTTTTCTCATGCGTTTTCTCCCCATTGGTAAAAGTGAGGAAATTGACATTCCGATAGGGCAACTGTCTTGACTAAATAAGTCAAAGTCTGTCATCGGGCGGACCCGGGCTTCCCACAGGGATGGATGGACAGCCACCTCTTGATCCGTGTTCTTTCTCACAGCCAGGCCACAGTGTCCCCCCAGACACTCCTTCTTCTCCAGTGCTTTCATGTCACACTTACCACCTCACTTCCATGAAAATGGAATCGTAGTGGTCAGCATCGGTGCAGACTATGGTTAACACGTGGTGATGGACAAATATAAAACTGCTATGATGATCTTTGCTTTTTTGTCATCTTACGGGTTTTTTTTTGTTTGTTTATTTGTTTACTTTTTATGTGTTAATTTTCCAACTTTCAAGAGAGGAAAGACTTGTAGAAGAGACCCCTCGGTACCTGGGACTGATCTTGTCTCACATTGCTCCTGTTTTGTTGTGAAGCCGCTTCTAGAATCCTTTCATTTCATCCCTAAGCACTTTAACATGTATGTCCTCACAGTCAGTCTTCCTTTTAATACAGCCACAATACTATTATCACACGGAAAGTAATTTCTTCATATTACCGGATATCTGCAGTCAATGTTTTCAGTTTCTAGTTGCCCCTAAACATCATAAATGGCTTTATTTTCAAAAGTTGTTTGAATCAGGATTCAAGGAAGGTCCACATGCTGCAATTGGTTATTGTACTTTTAAGTCTTGGTCATTTTATAGATGCCCCCAACCCCATCTCTTTTTCTTTTCCTTGCAACTTACTTGTGCAAGAAACGGGGTCCTTTGTTGGGAAAATTTCCCCCTCACCCTGGTGTGGGTGTTTCTGATGGCACCCCCAGATGTGGTTCATCGAGTCTCTCTGTCCTCTCTTTCCTGTGACTTCGTAGTTGGATCTCAAGGCTCCATGAGATTCAGGCTGGAATCAAGACTACTTCACAGGTGGTTGTGATTATCTAAGAGTCTCAGGTATTAGAAATTAGCTCTAAGCAGAAGTCAAAGGTCCTGATTTTCATGCAAGGTAATAATGAATATGCACAGGCCCCTTGGTGGTTTACAAAGCGCTTTCCACCCCCGCCCCCCAGGAGTTCTTGTTTCACCCTCAGGCCAGTTTCTTGGGGACGACAGCCTGGCCCCTCCTGTGCACGGGTCTGTCTGGCTCAAAGGTCTGCCAAGGTTGAGCAGCTGAAAGGCAGTGGGAAAGAATTCGAATCTCTTTGCACTGCCAGCCACATTCTTTCTGTTCTGTAGACCAGCTTTTCCAAATTTCACCTCTGGCACCTCTGTCAGGGTATTTGATTTAAGGAAAGAAAAGGATTTTCGCATCCAGCCTGCTCCCCATTGCCTTCGGTGGAGCAGAGCGGCTGGAACTCCAGAGAAATGACAGGAAGCGTCCAAAGATTAATCCAGATGCTGTCCCTGGAGGCTTTGGACGGTCTCAGGAGCAGAAGCAGGATGAATTATGCAATATCATAACCCAGTTCCCTGGGCTGCAGCTGTCCCGTGTTCCCTGCCTGGAGGTGACTAAAGCCTGAGTGACAGTCACAGGCTGCTCCTGGTCACACTGAGGGTCATACTCTGGTGGGTGATCAGCCTGCCGGAGCCCTCCTGTAGGTGTGGCACAGGTGGAGAATGAACCCCCTGTGGGATATATAGACGGTCACCTCATTCATCAGCTAGACTCGGATCAAACTAAAGAATGAAAGGAAGATTCTATTTAAATCATTCCCTGTAAATAAGTTAACTAAATAGTGGGGCAAGAATGGAGATTTTCTTCCCATTCGGAATTGAAAAGATGAGGCTTAGCTGAAATTATTTTTAATTGTTACTGTCGTATCATTTAAATTTAATATGGTCATGAAAAAGAACAAATGTGGTTGATTTCTGAGCAGGCAGGAGTAACGTTCTGGCCATGTAACTGTCTCTCCGCATGGTGCACGGTTTCATTTTCAACAAAAATTAAAACCACTATTTCTAGAAAGTTATCCCTAGGGATCCGGCTCTATGGACCGGATGGTCTGGGTCCTGGCCCCTGATGGGGCAGGGCGGGGTCATGACATTTGATTGACAGCTTGGAGGACGCCAGATGGCCTTCACCTTCCCTGCCCTAGTGCCAAAGCACAGGTAGCTTAAACTCAGGTGGAAAACAAAAGATAGGGCTAGTGGTACAAATGAGAGCTGTCAAGAAAACCTTTCCCCAAAACACACTCTTCCCTCCCCCGCCCCCTCCACCCCTGTGTCTTTAGTCTGGGCCCAGAACTGGGTTGAGCACAAGCTTCAGTGGGGAGCCAGGCCTCCAGGGGTCAGAGAGAAGCCCAACTCTGGGCCTTTATGTACTTTTTTCCCAAGGCTATTATGCCTTGTTTGTGAAAGGCTGTGAAAAGGGAACTCTATTCATTCTGCAGAGACAGCTTGTCTTAAAAGTTATACTTACAATTTGGCAAAATAAAATTCTATACTCTCTGCTCTTTAGAATACTAGGCACTGTTGGCTGTCAGGAGCAGAGTGGACTTCAGGTAGCACAGATGTTGCTCATTTGCATATTTAGTCAACAAGTATTTAGTGAGCACCTGCTGTGCTCTCTGGAATTGTGGTGGTGAATAAGCAAGTAACAATACGTGAGCAAGATACTTCCAGAGGGGAATAAGGCACCGTGAAAACAGAGGAGAGCAGGGCTGTGGGGAGCACTCTCAGAGCAGGACCCCGGGAGCTGAGACTGGATGGCTGCAGAGGCCTGAAGGTGGGACATGCATGATGGTTTCTAGGAACAGAATAGGACTAAAGAAATGGGGGGAGTGTCAGTTGAGCTGCAGAGGGAAATTTACATGGAATGGGTGTTTCCCATAGATGGTAGAAAACAAGCCACAAGAAGCAGGGAATAAACTCCAGCACGAGGGCCCTGGTGAGGAAGCAGTTCTGCACTTAGCTCCTTTGTTTGGGAAGACTAGATATTGTTTGAAAAGTAGAACATAAAGCTAGAAAGGGAGCCGAGGTGTTTATAGGAGGTGGTTCTGTTCTGTAATCGTCCACTGACACCCTGCTCCCTGCAGAGTCTGGGCCCACAGGGGGCTGAGGGCACCCTGCCCGTGAGCCATGTGGGTCTACCCGGGAGAGAAGGAGCCACAAAGGAACTCAAGGGATCAGCTGCGCCGTCCAGGGCAGACTGGCGATGGCAGGCTGGATTTGAACACAGCGCCCGTGGGGAAGCCGTGCGGGAAGAGGTGGTGTGGAACAGGCTTCCCGGGCAAGGCTGGAGGAAAGGCCCTCGTGTGGGCAGCAGGAGGGTCCCCTGAGGGGAGCCAGGACCATCCAGCCCGTCCAAGTCTGGTGCGGGCTTAGGTTGCTCAGAGTAATATGGTCCAATGTGGGACAGCTCACCTTGTCTACAAAGAGAAGGATTTCGCCCGACCAAGATGAGACAACAGAAACTAAAGGCCAGTCTCATATATAAATATTTATGGGAAAAATACTAAATAAAATATTAGCAAATAGTGTTCACAAGCATATTTAATGGGTGCTATGCCACAACCAAAGGGCCCAGGTAACTGTCAGTTTAATTTACCACGTTAGCAGGTCACAGGAGAAAATCTATTTCATTAGCTCCATAAACGCGTAAAAGATTCTTAATGAAATCAGTATCCGTCTTTTATTAAAAATAGGAACAGTCGGATATTTCATTAACAAAATAATATATTTGAAGCCAAAATTCAGCAATATGCTTAGACACGTTACCCTCCAAGTCAGACCCTGGACACGGGTCTCTGCTGTCGTCCTCATGTTTAACGTAGTTCCGGAAGCACCGGTCAGCGCGGTTATCCGAGAGGAGGAAATGAGAGGTGCGAGGAGGGAGCGGGAGAGACCGTGCTGTCTTTCTGGGCTGACAAGTCGTGAGATACCATGAAAACGCAAGACAGCAACAGGAAAGTTGGCCCAGACTTGGGCCGACCCCGTTGTAGTTCTCTCCTCTCTCTGAAGGTTGCACCTCCCTCCGCTCAGTAAGCTCGTCCTCAGCTTCCAGGATCCAGGCCGGGTGTCCTCTCCTCCCCCAGACTGTTCCTCCTCGTGTCTGCAGAGCTCTGTGTCTCCCTCTGAGTTGGCGGAAGTGGGCCCTGCCCACCTTCCCACTGTCGGTGCCTCTGCTGTGCTCCTAGGACGTACAGCGTGTACCTGTGTGCCATGGTCGGCTCAGCCCCTGGGACACTTGTTTCTCTCAGGGATGGTGGCCAGCAGGTGCTCAGCAGGCATTGTGATCAGAGTCTGCCCTCCTGCAGCCTGGGCTGGGCTTACACCCATCGGGGAGGGACAGTGCCCACTCTGGAGCAGCACACGGGACGTGCCTTCTGTGGGGCTAAGCGAGCTTCACCTGGGGTGCAGGTTGTCACGAAAATGACCCACCTTAAGAACAACTAGGCCGTGACGTGCAGCACCCGGGGTGAAGGGGCAACATTCACTTTGTCAAGCATTCTGGCTTTTTTTTTTTTAGCAGGAAGAATTAATCTTTAGATATTTCTTCTTTTGATGCCAAAGAACTTTACAACCTAATGTTGAGACTGTTGGCTTTGGACTCGAGCCCAAGAAGATACACTGATTTTTGAGGGCCGTCCTGTACAGTTTTTTTGACTGCCCCCGGATATACTTTGTTTTAACAGCTCCTGACGTCGGCATGATTGTTGGGCATTGAAATATGCACAGGCCTTGCCCTGGTGCCACGCGTCAGCACTGCGGAGGCGCTTGTGGGAGTAAATGCCAAGTTTTGAGCGTGGATACAATTTCCCTTCCATCGACCTTGACCGTGTCCTTTTTAGTTCCTCATAAAAATTGTGTGTTAGCCCAGAGAATACCCTGAAATAATCTGTAGGGAACTGATTGAATGAACTACGTATTCTAGGCCA
This sequence comes from Avahi laniger, assembly GCA_963575035.1. NCBI lineage: Eukaryota > Metazoa > Chordata > Mammalia > Primates > Indriidae > Avahi > Avahi laniger. The sequence goes on from CAUYSK010101090.1 coordinate 9,446, forward strand.
AACTGAAATTATCTGCTATTCGAAGTCAGAGCGGCGCATAGTGCCGTGTGCAGGTTAATAGATCAGTGGAAGCTGTTTTGTCAGCTCGTAAAAAGGTGAGAGAACTAAATTTTTATAATAAATCGTTTTGCTGAGCAAACAATATGTGCAGTTATTATGGACTTTGGAAAATAAATGATTTTAGGCTAATGTCAGGCTCCCAATACTGATGGGGTAGTTGAGCCTTCAGAACGGAAGGAATGAAAGCCCCTGGAATATTGTTGACACTCACACTGCGAAAGCCCACGCGATTTAATTCATTGCTGTACTTCTGAGATAACATTTATAGTTGTGGTGTTAACCCCTGGGCATCTTCATACGACTTATTCAGGACAGTTTGGCAGGATGAGTTTTGTTGGGGGGCATGGGCGGCCGTTTGGAGGATGAGTGGATTATCAAAACTTGGCACAGGGCACCTCGAGGCCAGACCCACCGTCTTGGTCCTGGTCTGCAGATGCTGATGACCCCGCTTCCCATCTTCGGAACCCCAATTGTATTTAAATACGCAGCTACTTTGTTTTGGGTTTTTTGCGGGGAGGGCCTTTAAAAAGCATGATGCCCCCTAAGAACAATGAAAATAATAATCCGAACTTTTCCTCGCCAACTGCATCCCTGGTTCTTCCCATTGTCTCCTCCTGTGGTTTCTGGTCCCTTCTATGAGTGGGAACTGCCAGGCCCAGCTGTCACCAGGAGCCCTGGTGCTGAATAGGCCTGCCCTGCAGCAGCAGAGTTCAGTGTTGTCATTGTGGTTTGAAAGGTTGGAAAAGACGAGAGTTGCTCTCGTAATGAAAGGTAAGTACAGCCGTTGTTATCACATTAAATATTTTGGTCAGTTTATCAGTTGCTTAGTAACCAAAGTGAAACTGACCGGTAGATGGAAAACTTGAGATTCATTTCCAGGGATTGCCTCAAACTGCCAAGGCTGCACCTTCCTGTTTAAATGTGACTAAATTTTTATAAGTGACTTGAAATCTTTTGGAGGTGAGGCCTGGTTTTCTGGATATTAGGTTTCCTAATGAATATCCAAAGCCACTCACTGTCTGAGAAGAAATCCAGAGTCTATGCCAGGATTTGCCAGAAGGCTTCCAGGACCCACAAACGTGGCAGGATCCAGACGCCACTTCCCAGCCCCCAGGGATCCCCACCCCACTGATCTGGCCTCTGTAGAACCCCTCTCTTCTCCATGCCTGGGATGTGTCTGAGCCCTGATCCCTTGGACGCTGGCAACAGCCAGGCCAGGAGTGAGGTACGGATGAAAACAGTGGAGTGGGCCAACACTCAGGGGGACTGCCCCATCCTGGTACTTCTTCTCCCAGAGGATTAAGCTCCATGGGTTTTCCTGGTGGAGGAGCAGCAGAGGGGGTCACCAGTGAGGGGTCTGGGGTCATCCCCTCCCCACTTCGTTCATTCAGCAAAAATGTATCAAGCACCTACTGTGTGTTTTCCTTCTTCAGTCTGTCTTGAAGCACACACAGCAGGGCTGACTTCTCTGTCCTCTCCCCAGGTACTTGCCAGAAAGAGTAGCTGGTACCCCCAGGGGGCCCTGAGCACACAGCAGAAGCAGCTTTGTGTATTGACTGTAGATTAGTCTTTTCTACTGTGGCCCCAGAGGAGAACAGCCCCTCTGAAAGACAGACCCCAACCCAACAGTGTATGTGATCTGAAGCAGGACAGATGGGCCTCAGAAATGAAATAAGCATGAGAAATGCACTCGGGGAAACAAGGGAAGATGTTAGCAATGTACAGCAAAAGCCAGGAGTAACTTTCCAATGAACCAAGTGGAAATAACAGGTATGAAAAATCAAATAACTAAGGAGCAGAAAAGAAAGGATAAATTGCACTGTGGGTGCAGCTAAAGACCAGTTAGATCAAGTTCAAGAAACTTCCAGAAGGAGGCAAGAAAGGATGAAGAAATAGCAAAATGTAAAAGAAAGATTGAATGATGTGGAAGACAGAGCAGGTGTGCCAACAATGTCCAAATAATAGGCGCCCCTAACAGAGCAGAAGAAATGTTTGAATGAAAATAAATTAGCCAGAATTACAGATAGACGGTAGGGCTTTGGGAGGGGTTAGTTAGGCAAAGTGGTCACCTCCTTCCCCTGCAAATCTTGTTTTGGGTACTTGGCAGCCACGTATTTCCATCTTTTTCTTCTAAATCTATGGCGCCACCAAGATACGCGGGAGCCATGTCTGTGTTTCCATGCGCCCGTCCCAGCAGACCCACAAGACCCACAGAAGACAAGAAGACCCACAAGTGTCAAAAAAACTCAAATGCTCACGGATGAGCCAGCGAATGAGCGTTGGTGCCGGAAGCCAGCAAAGTTCTCCGTGGGCCTGGACTTTGTAAATACTCGATGAATAACCATCTGATTAAAGTTCAAACCCGTGTTTAAAACTTGTGATTTGCCTTAAGGAAAGTTTAGAAGCTTTTAGTTTCATTTTGTATCCGAGAGAGTTCACACCCTCTGAGTCCTTCAATAACAGGTTGTCGAGGCAGCCGCTGTCCGTATTGACTGTTGATTAGTCTCTTCTGCGTGGTTAGGACCCTTAACACTTTAATGATTTTTTTTAACCATTCGTTGTTTTTAGACTATCTATGCACAGCAGTTTTTCTGTAAGATCTTGGGGGTTTCAGTTTGAGATGACGCAGTGAGATGTTTCACAGTTTAAGCCACCCTTGACCCCTCCACCCCTGTCCCCTTGTACCCAGCACTTCACTGCCGAGGCCCAGCGGGGGTATTTATCTTACAAAGACATGGCCTTCTTCATGAAATCGTCCTAAAAATAGCTTCATTTAACTAGGCCATTTGATGAGCTGTTCCAGACTTTTTTCTCAGACCAGTCTGAAAGCCGGATATTATTTCAAACAGATACAATGAGCATTGAACCTGATCACAAGGCGTCTGTTACCCTGGTCATGCTGCTGGGAGTTGATAAGATTGCCTCAAATCACAGTGTGCAGTTAAAGGCTGGAGAAGCCTCAGGCCACAAAAATAGACCAGCCCTGGGGCCTGAAGACAGTTTTTCCATCTCTCAGGACCAAGGATGTGCCTCGGTCCATTTTATGTTGCTGTAACAGAATATCTGAGGCTGGGTAATTTATAAAGAAAAGAGGCTTATTTAGCTCATGGTTGCACAGGCTGGGAAGTTCAAGGGCATGGCCCTGGCTTCTGGTGAGGGGTTCCGTACCACGTCATAACGTGGCAGAGAAGGGCAAAGAGGAAGTGGGCACGTGCCAAGAGGGAAACCCAAGGGGTGCCCTGGCTTTATGGCAACCTGCTCTCAGAGGCACTAACCCATTCCCTCCAGAACGAACCCAGTGTCATCAGAGCGAGAACTCACTCACTACCAGGAGGACAGCACCAAGCCATTCGCGAGGGACCCAAACGCCTCCCACTGGGCCACACTGAGGATCAAATACCAACATGAGCCTTGACAGGGACAAACAAACCGCATGCAAACCATAGTGGGGGTGGGGGGGGCATACTTGTTTAGCCTGTGCCCCCTTAGGACCAGTGAAGCAGGTTCCAGGAGGAAGGAAGAACTCCCACAGGCCTGTCCAGGTGCCCTGGGCCGTTGCTGGCAGGACAGGCCACACAGGGGACTCTGGCCTCTAGTCTGGCTTGAAGTCTTACAGGTTTAGGGCAAAGGTGATACCCAGCCTGGCCTCCAGAGAGCTCACCGAGTATGGGGGCATCAAATGAAAACTCAAACTTGTAATCTAGGGAGAAGGCATCGTGCCACTCCCGGAGATGGAGCCACTGGGAAGGGCTGGCAGAGCGGGGGGCGTAGGAGGTGCAGCCCAGGCAGACAGTGCAGGTGGAGCTTGGGTCTTCAGGGTCCCGCACGTGGAGGGGGCTGCTGGCGCACACGGGCTGAGCGGTGGGTGCAGCCCTGAGAACAGGAGCCTAGTGTAGGAGGGCCGTGCGCCCAGCCAGGGTGGGGTGAAGCCTGCAGGCCGCAGAGAGAGTGGGTACTATGGACTTGGAGCAGGTGGCAGGAGGCACCAGGCAGGGTCTCTGTGGCTGTAACATCCCGCTCCACAGCCCGTGGGCTAAAACCTCCCTTGAGTCACAGACAGTCCCAGCCTGTGGCCTCCTAGCAGGAGCCGTCCTCAGGACTGGGCTCACAGACGTTGGGACAGTGATTTGTCCCAGGTCCTAACCTGACCTTCCAAGTACTTTGGGAATTGGCCGTGCCCTTCTCAGGAGAACTCTGAGCGTTCCTCTCGCATGATGTTGTGTTGGAACCATGTATTTGCCCTCAGATTGCTCAAGGAAGTACTTTTAAAAGAGAAAAAAGCAAAACAGGATGGGACTGGAAAATCTGCTTTTCTGGGCAGGCCAGGTGACAATGGTGAACACGGGGTTTGTGCTACAGACTTCAGGGTCACCCAACCTGCATCTCCATTCTCACCTGCCTGCCGCCCCACAGCCAGCCACCTTCTCTCAGGTCCCTCAGTCCTGGTGAGGTCTTCACTGCCAAATGTCTTGTCCCCAGCTCCTTCTCCCACACCCCGCCTGGCAAACTTCTACTCATCCTTCAAAACCCTCCTCACCCATCACTTCCTGTGAAGTCTTCCCTGACTGCCCTCCCCCCAAGGAGAATTCACCTCTCACCTCTTCTAGAGCATTCTGTTCTAAGCTCTGTCTGAACCTTGGTGGGGCATGCTGTGTTTTATCTTTTTTATGGCTGTGTCTCCCCAATGGGATTGAGAGCCCCTGAAAGGCAGGCAGCCTGTGGGCCCCAAACTCATGATTATCATAGCGCCTCCCCTCAACGACGGGCAGTGGTGACCCCCCAGGGGTCTGCACGGCCCTTCTCTCCCCTGCTCTGGGATGTCCTCGCCCGCATGAACGGTCCCTCTGCCGCGCTCTGAGCCACCTCCTGTGACTAATGCGCTGTCTCCCTCTCGTCCTCCCAGGGCCGACGAGATTGAAATGATCATGACGGACCTGGAGAGAGCGAATCAGGTAGGATGCCGCGGGTTCGAGGCCTAAGACCACACCAGCGACCGTCGCTGCCATCTTGGGCAATGCGTCACTCTAAGCTAGAAGGCCGGTCATTCTTGTGCTTTTTACCTAAACATGTCCACATCGCCACTTTTTCTGATGTTGTGAGAAGTGGGAAAATTCATGAAACATCCAAAGCATTATTTCCTTGGCAAAGCCGCTGATGGGGTCCCAGTGTCTGACACATCCATGGTTAACATCCACGACAATGTGGCTCTTTCTTTTTCTTAATCCATCCTGTAACTGTCTGTCTCTCTGGTCCTGGCATCCATCACGCTGCAGGTTCATGCCGCGAGTTACACTTGTGAGGACTCGGTCACCGCCACCTTCACAGGTTGCAACCACTTGCTCCGAGAGGGCTCAGCCCCTCTTGGCTGATACTTGTTGTCAGAGAGTCCCAGCAGGAAGTGCCCAGCTCAGTGTCTGGCACAAAACAGGCATGTAGTGTTGGTGGCTCTAGACACTCAGCTGCCTGGAAAAT
>CAUYSK010101093.1:0-105175 GCA_963575035.1 Avahi laniger
GTAGTCCCAGCTACTTGGGAGGCTGAGACAGTAGGATTGCCTGAGCCCAGGAGTTTGAGGTTGCTGTGAGCTAGGCTGACGCCACGGCACTCGCCCCAGGCAAGAGAGTGAGACTCTGTCTCAAAAAAAAAAAAAAAAAGAACACAGGTTGATATAAAAATGAAAAATTATATGCTCGGTTTTTGCTGATCTGAGTCATGGATGTATGTTACAGGAAGAGCTTACAGATACTGACCACTAGCCACAGAGCAGCCCGTACTTTGAGGAGACCTGGCTTGTCTTATGCCAAGGGGAAGTGGGGGCAGGGAGAGAACATGCTCTTCCTTTTCTGGGTGGTGGAAGCTGCTCTGTCCCGCAGCTCAGCAGGGACTGGCTACATATGGACCAGATCCCAGAATAGGCCCCTAGGAAACCCAGTCTGAGCAACAAGATTGCTTCTATCTTGCCGTGTGGCCTTGGGGATCTTCCCCCTGTCTCTGGGCCTCTGTGTTCCACAAAAAGAGTAGAACAAAGGCGTGAGACCCCTCTAATTCTCAGAAGCAGCAAGAATGGAGCTCAGGCTTCCAAGCCAGGCCTGGGATTTGAATCTGGTTCCAGTCTGTTACTGTGGCCGGGCAGCTTAGCCTTTGAATTTCATTTCCCTGTCTGTAGGTGGGAGGTAACAGCAGCCCAGAGGTCTTAGGGTTGCTGTGACGGTTAAAGGGGCTGTTATGGGCAAAGTGTGGAGAGCAGGGCTTGACTCGGTAGGTGTAGCTGTCATTATGATTATCTGTCAAAGACATTGCTAGGAAATAGGGGCCTTAGAAAGCCCTGCACAGAGCCTGGCTTGGCTCATAGGGACCAGCAGACCCAGTATGCTGCCCACAGCCCAGAGATCAGATTGGCTGCTCGAAGCTCATTGAGCATTTACAGGAACCGCAGTGGTTGTTCCCTCTCCTTGGACAATTCATCACCCATTCCTCTTTCTGATCCCTCGGGCCCTGATACAGGCAGCTACCCTGATGCCTACCTGCTGCTGAGGTGGGCAGAAGAGACACACCCCATCCAGGACCTCTCAGAAGCTCCCTGACTCCTAGCTTCCTGCTGGGGCTGGAGGAAAGCCAGCCTGGTTTGGCCAGGGCCAGTGGTGCCTACAGAGCGGGTGGCTTCAGCCTCTGGGTAACTTTGGGAGGGAGTGGGGGGGAGGGGAGGAAGGGGGAGGGGAGGAGGAAGGGGAGGGGAGGAGGAGGAGGACTCCTGCTGATGGCGGTGTAGGAGGCCTTCCAAGAGTCTGTGCCCTCAGGCTGAGGTGCAGAGGGGGCCCTTTGCCGAGGGACAGCCCCAGGGATGAGGAGGACCCCAAAGCAGAAGCTGCCCACCCGCTCTCCTTTAGGAATGGTCTAGGATGGCAGGCCCCACCCCCCGCCTCCTCCAGATATAGGGAGCAGTGTGGCTTGAGAGCAGGGTGCTACTTGTGGAGCCAGACCTGTGGGTGCCAGCCCTGGATGTGAGGCAGACTCTAGGGTGACAAGGGGTGGAGAGGGCTCCCCCTAGCCCTCTGAGGCCACCTGGCCCAGGCCCACATTTTACAGACAGAAGAACTGACATCTAGAAAGGGCCAAACACTTAGCCAAGGGAATATCGGGAGCTACTGGCAGAGCAGGCACCAGACCTCAGACCTCTGGACTCTCAGCACAGTGCTCTTTCCCCACCACCACCTGGTGGAATGAGGCCAGGCCCAAGCCAGAAAATGAGGCTGAGAGCTCCAGCTCCATTCCCTCTGGACACGCCACAAATTCCTCTCTGTGCAGTCTGGGTCCTCCTGGCTGTAAGTGGGCAAGTGAATGAATGAATGAAAAAGAAAAACGAAAGCTGTGTTCTCTCTTCAGCTCCAGCAGGGGCCCTGGCTGAAGCCCTCCCCATTTCAAAGTGACGCCCCCAGGAGTCCCACTGGACACATGGGAAGCTAGAGGTCAAAGCGAGTGGCTGTGCAATGAGCCTCTGTGGGATCTGATGCTTCCTGGCTTCCCGTCCCAGACGTCTTGGGGTTCAGGGAACCGGAGTGGGGTGGACCAGCTGGGAGGCAGAAGAGCCATGCCTGGGGCCGAGGAGGGTGTTGGTGAATGGCTGGGCTCCCTGCCCCAGGCCTGGGGTGAAGACGTCCCCTCTGCCCGACTCTTGGTGTCCACTTCCATCCTGCAGAGGTGGCTCCTGAAGCTCCTGCTTCCCTCCCTCTGTAAATCACCAGCTAAGGGGCTGGAATCTGGGAGGAGGAGCCGGGTGGGCCACTGGTGGGGAAATTTACAGCGGTTTTCTCCTCCATGTTGTCAGGAGCTGCAGTAACTCTGCTGTGGCTCCTTGTACATGTTACCCACACTCCCAGCCAGGCGCACCATTGACCGCACAGGGGCTACTACAGGGAGGATGCAGGGTAGACTTCAGCCAGAACTTCCCGGACACTGGGATGGTCGGAGCACACAGGAACGGGTGAGTGATGGAGGCAGCTGTGTGCAGAGGCTGGGGGCGCATGGTATAGCCTGTGAGGTACCACTTATCCACTTGACAAATCTTTAATGGGCGCCTCGCGTGTGCCAGGTGCTGCCTGTGCCAGGTGCTGCAGAGCATGACAGATGTGAGCCGAACCCGCTGGAGCCCCGGGGTGAGAGGGACTTTAATGGAAAAACCACAAACACTTTCTTCCAGGGGATGGGGAGCCCCCCTGCTGCTTCCTTATGGCCGGAGGGAAGCTGAGGGAATCACTGCCCTCCAGTGACTGGGCCAGGTCTCAGGCCCACACTGACCTCCAATCGAGGTCTTAATTACAGCTGCCTGGCCTGTGCCTCTCATGGTGACATCTTCATACGGCCCTGGAACCATCAAATTTGCTGGTCTCTTTTCCTGGTCTCTTCTAACCAAGTCTCAGGGACACCAGCTCTCTGGAGGGAAACGCCTGGACCGGGCTGGGCTGGAGCACAGGGAGAGCCCTGCCTCCCTCCCTCCTTCTCAAGATGCCCAGGGCTCCGGGGCAAGGACTCAGGACAGAGACGCTACTGGAGCAGCGGAGGTGAGGATGGGAGGGAGATAGGCAGAGGCACCTCTGTGGCCCTCAGAGAATAATTTAAGATACTTAATGAAGATTCCACCTAGAGGCAGCCATGTGAGAAAGGAGCATTGTAGACATCAGGAGGTCTGATTCTTTTTTGGCTTGGTGACCTGTCTGCTAGGTTACCATGGGCAAGTCATTGAGCCTCAGTTCCTCATCTGTAAAATGGGGTTAAAACACCCAAATTTGTCTGTCATGAGACTTAAACCGGAAAATACTTTGTAAACCAAAAAGCATACATATGCAGACAAAATAAGAGGACAAGATTAAATAATAATATTAATAATTAAATTTTATGAAGCACCTACTCTGAGCTGGACATTGCCTTACTTAATCCTCACAGTGACCCAGTGGGCAGACATTATTAGTCTCACATTTTATAAGCAAAGAAACCTTCGTTTGGAGAACCTGAGCAATTTGCCACAGTCTCACGAGCTCTGGCAGTGGAGGACTGGAGCTCAGTCTGTCCCCAAAGCCTTAATCTCACCAGGCAGTGAGGGACTGGTGGGTGGGGTGCCAGCCAAGGTGTGTGAGAACCAGAACTTCTCTTTCCGAAGTCTTCTCCCTACATTTACTAGGTAATGCACTCACATGGTACAAAATTCAAAAGGTACAAATGGGTAAGAGTGGGAGAGTAAATCTTCCTCCTACCCCTGCACCAGTTCACCTCCTTGCAGGCAGCGATTATTGCTTGTTTTATTGTACAGCCTTCCAGAGAGAACTTATCTATGCATATTAGGCATACACGTATTTATATATTTTCGTACATACATTTAGATTGGTAGATGATAGACCGTTTTAATTTTTAAAAAGAGGCACATACTGTATGCACTTATTTCTAGAAAGTACTTTCTAACGGCTCAGGTGAGCCCCTGTAAAGGAGGTGTTTAGACAGAGGCTGAGTGACTGCCTGGGGTGTTAGGGATGGGAACCCGGCATTGCAGGGGCTGGTCCATGCTTCTAGCCTGAATGACTCCTGAATCTTCCCTGTCCCCAGACTTTTCAGGAGTGGAAATGAGATGTGGAGAGGTGAAGGGCTGTGATCGGTCCTACGGTGAGTCTGTAGATGAGCCAGCGAAGACCAGGTGGATGACAATGTGAGGTACCACTTATCCCCAAGCCCATGGGGAGATGCCCAATGACGCTTGGGTCCAGGATGGAGGCAGGCCAGGGGAGGCACTGGACAGCCCAGGAGAATGTCCACCATGCCTTGGGTGGGCAGGGAGGGATGGCAGCATGTGCACCCCCATAGGCCTGGCGTTTGTTTATAAAGGCTCAGGCAGGAATCTGCCCTCCTGATCCTGAGGCCTCGGGTTGCAGGGCTCAGAGCTGGCCCTGGGGACAGGATGGGGGCAACTGGTGTCTGACCCCCTAAACCTGGTGCCTCTACCGATTGCCAGGCCAGATAAGGGGCAGGTCACCCGCTGACCTTCGGGCCTTGGTGGGGAGGGGGTGGTGGTACTGCGGTTGGAGGATCCCACTCTCTCAGCACAGGAAGCCCCTGAAAGAACTTCCCATCCACTATTTCCCAAACTTTAGTCATTTACATTCTACTTTCGTAATGTTGGCCATTTCCGAATCCCCCTGTAGTTTTAAACTTAAAATGCATACATATTAAGTGTACAGTTTCATCAATTTTCACATGTATGTTCACCCATGTAATCATGTCTTGTGACAATATAGGATATTTCCAGCACCCAGAAGTCTCCCTCATTTCCCCTCCTACTCAGGACTCCCCAAAAGCAACCAAAGATTAATTTTATGTTTTTGATGTTTCTAGAAGTTGATTCATCCAGCAGGCCTTCTTCTTTGTCTTACTTCCTTCACTGAACATCACATCTGTGAGTCCACCATGTTGCTGGGTGGTGCAGTAGATTGTCCTTTTCACATGCTGCCTAGTATTCAACTGTTTGAATATACCACAACTTACTTAGCCATTCTCCTGTTGGGAGACATTGGAATCATTTCCAGTTTGAGGCTATTAAACACAGTGCTGCTGCAGACAGTCCTGCACATGTCTTTGGGTGGATACATGAACACATTTCTGTTGGCATACCCCTGGGGGGGAATGCTGGGTTCTGGGGTTTCACCCTATATTACTGTTTACACAAAATATTTTTAATGGACTTACTTTTATGTAAAACTTTATACTGCACATACACAAAAGTATGCAACTTGTAAGTGAATTTCTAGATGAATCTTCAAAAAGGGGAACATACCTGTGTAACCAGCATCTAGAACGAGAAACAAAACATCACCAGGACCCCAGAAGCCCCCATGTTGCCCTTTGTAGTTTCAAACCCCCTTTATGGGTAACTGTTTTCCTGACTGTTAACACCATAGATCAGTTTGCATTTTTAAAAACTTTATAAAAATGGAATCAATAGGGGTAGACTTTTTGGGATTTGGTGTCTTGCACTCAACATGATGCTTCTAAGATTCATTCATGTTGTGTGCAACGGTAGTCTTTTTTTTTTCATTGCTTTCTCGTATTACATTGTGTAAATATATATCATGATAATGAATTTGCTCTTCTGTTGGTGGATATTCAGCTCTTACAAATAGTGCTGCTCTGAAGAGTTCTGGACATGTCTTTGGTGTACACATATCTATATTTCTAGAAGTGGAATTGCTAGTGGACAAACCTCTTAAATACATTCATTTATTTTTAAATTAATAGATTTTATTTTTTAGAGAAGTTGTAAGTTTACGGAAAAATTGAGCAGAAAGTACAGAGAGTTACCATATACCCTGTCTTCTTGCTCGGTTTCCCCTCTTATTAAGATGTTGCATTGCTGTGGTACATCTGTTACAATTGATGAATCAATATCGATACATCATTGTTAGCTAAAGTCCATAGTTTACATTAGGGTTCACTCTGTTATACAGTTTTATGGGTTTTGATAAATGCTTAATTTCATGTGTCCACCATTATAATATCACACAGAATAGTTTCACTGCCCTAAAAATCTTCTGTGTTCCACCTATTCATCCCTCTCCCCACCCCCCAAACCGTTGGCAACCACTGATCTTATTATTATATTATCTCTTTAGTTTCCTTTTGGAGAATGTCTTATATTATAGTTGGAATACAGCATGTGGTGTTTTAGACTGGTTTCTTTCACTTAGCGATATGCATTTAAGTTTGCTCTAAGTCCTCTCATGGCTTAATAGCTCATTTCTTTGTAATGCTAAATACTATTCTATTGTATGGATTTACAACAGTTTGTTTATCCATTCACCTATTGAAGGGCATCTTGGTTACTTCCAAGTTTGGGCAGTTGTGAATAAAGCTGCTATAACCATTCGTGTGCAGTTTTGTGTGGACATAAGGTTTCAGCTCAGTTGGGTAAATACCCGGGAGTGCAATTACTGGATCATATGTAAGACTGTGTTTACCTTTGTAAGAAACTGCCAAACTGTATTGCAAAGTTGTACCATTGTGCATTCCCACCAGCAGGGAAGGAGAGTTACTATTGCTCTACATCCTCACTAGCATTTAGTCCTGTTAGTATTTGGGGTTTTAGCCATTCTAATAGGTATGTGGCATCTCATCGTTTTAATTTGCAGTTCCTTAATGACCTGAGATGTTGAGCATCTTTTCACATGCTTATTTGCCATCTTATCTTCTCTGATGAGGTGACTGTTCAAATCTTTTAACCACTTTTTAATTGGGTTGTTGGTGTTCTCCTTGTTGAGTTTTAAGAGTTCATTGTGTATTTTGAATACAAAGTCCTTTATCAGATATGTGTTTTGCAAATATTTTCTCCCAATCTGTGGCTTGTCTGTTCATTCTCTTAAAATATACTATTAATATATTTGTGTTAAAATGAAACTTCATATAAAGAACAGTAATAGGGAAACCACAATAATTTGCCATGAAAGAATGTAACCAAAAAACCCAGAAAAATAAAAATCCCCATGTTTTTCCATCCTAGCTGAGTCCTGCTACCTGGTCCTGGGCTCTGAGCCTGAGGCTCAATATCTCCGATTAAAAAGGAAACTAACAAATGGTAGAGAGGTATGCAAGTTGTACCAGCCCCAAACCAAGACCTTCTCCTGGTCAAAAAAAAATCAGAAAGTTTGAAAAATAATTTAAGGAGTAACTTTTTTTCTCCATGTAAGCAATATTATTTAATGCTGGTCAATGTATGTGCAGAAAGAAACTCTGGGAATCACTGCCTTGCCCCTGCCTCTATCGGTCTGGTACTAAAATCCTTTGATCTTTCATCCAGTGTGCACACACCTCCAGTGACCAGGAAATCAACCCCTTCCAAAACCACCTCTCTCTCTCTAGAAGCAACTCTAGTAGGAAGTTCTTTATTGTGTCAAGCCAAAATCTCCCTGTAACTTCTGCCACTGGTCCTACCTCCCGCTTTGGGAACCCCAGGATCAAGACTAATCCAACTGTTCCAGAGAGCGATGAACCTTTTAGACCCTCAGTTTCTTCATCTAAAAAAATGGAGATAATAATATCCACTATTCAGGGAGTTTATTTTTTTTTGATGATGTTCCAATATATAGTATGTAGTGTTCAGCCCCATCCTTGGTCCCTGGGAGGTGGGAAGAAAGGAGCCTTCTTTTTGATTCAACTGTGAACTCTCCCATGGGATAAGGTGGGGAGGGGTCTGCATGGTTTTGTCTGGGTGCTGTCATGCATCATGGGGAGGGGCCAGGATCTGAAAGTCTAGGAAGGCCTGGCCACTAAACGACTGGGTCTATATTCTAATAGAACCTTAGGGATAATCTGATCCAACCTCTTCACTTCACAGCTTAAGAATCTGGTGATTAGAAAGGCCAAGAGATTTGTCCAAAATCACATGACGAGAGGCAGAGCTGAAGCCTGTGGGACAAGCAGGGGTTTCTCAGGGCTATGTAGAATCCTTAGGAGCAGCACTGGACTTGGAGTCCTGAGCCCTAGTTATGGGCTATTCAGCTATATAGATACCTTACTGTGTCACCTTGGACAAGTTCTTTTTCCTCTCTGGGCCTCAGTTTTTTCACTTATGAGTCATTGACCTAAATGGTTTTTGAGCCTCCTTTTGGCTCTAAATTTTTATGATCAAGGAGGTGGTTCTTGAGCATGAAGGAAGGATGGGACCCACTCATCCAGGAGACAAAGGCATTCCAGGCAGAGGAAACAGCACAAGCAAAGATTGGGAGGTAACTGGATTAGATTGGGCATTTGGGAAGATGAGACCCTGGGTCATTTGGAGTGTACAGAAAAGCATTTAGTATGATATCTGACTCAACAAATCCCTTTCTCTTTCCATGAGCAAAACTTTCCATTCCCACATTTCTACCTCATCCATTAAATAAAGGATAATGTTTGTGGCAGACTTGTTGAACTGAAGTAGTAAAGTCATAGCTCAGGACATGGTTGCCCAGCTAGGGACTCAATTTCCCAGCCCCCTGTGGCTTGGCGTGGCCATGTGGCAAAGCCCCACCACTAGAATGGGAGTAGAAGTGATGTGCTGCCTCCAGGCCTGGCCCTTAAAACACTGCTCATTTGCTCCTCCCACTTTTGGTCCTTCTTGAAGATATCACACAGGCACACCTATGACCTGAGTGGACCGTGCAGACAAGGGTATCACCAGGGGGTGGTAGGAAAACTCCATGGAGGGAACTGGGTTCTTATACGGCTGTGTGGAACAGAGCCTCCCTCCTACCCACCCTTCTGTTCTATCAGCAAGTGGACTTTGTTACAGCAGTTCAGGCTTTTGCCACAACTAACGCAATGTCTCTAGGTGACTAGGGGCAGAGGGGAAAATCAAGTGACTCCTCAATGTTGAGTTTTGAGGGTTCCCGAGGGCTAGTGTGCCACTGTGCTCACAAGGAGCTGTCTTTGACCTCTCTCCCTGGGTGATGGCTACCAGTCCATTAAAATGAATGGAATGTCTCTATTTAAAAAAAAAATGGGAGGGAAGGAAAGAAGGAAAGGGGGCGGTGGAGAAAGGGAAGGGAAGGCAAGCATGAAGCCAAAGAAAGATTCCTGGGGTCACAGAGCTGTAGGAACTCTTAGAGATAGTCTTTTCTACCTCCAATCTCTCAATTACCTCTCCCTCCCCTTTTTACAGAAGAGAAAGTCCAATCTCAGAGAGGTATAGTCAGAACATAACTAAAACACCTGGCAGTTTGGCAGTAAGCAGGAGAGGGCATTTGTGCTGTTGTCCATGGTCCTGAAACTTCTCACACTATTAATACAAATCATCATTATTTCTGCCACTCTGGGCCATTGATGATTTCTGATTATTCTCTTCTAGGAATTCCAAACCAAAGAAGAGAAGAGGTGGTCATGGGGCAGAAGGGAAGCCACTGACGAAAAAGGGCATGGGGACAGAGGCTGTAGAGATGCATAGCTGTGACCGATTGTCAGGGAGAAGAGAAGAAACTTTTGTTTTGACATTGTTTTCAAATAATGGCAGTTACCTGGAAAGAAACCCATCGCCATACAACTACAGCCTAAATATTAAATGACAGAAGAAGAATAAGAAACGTGTGTCTCAAATGATACAAACCTGTGCTGTGCATGTGTCAACATGAGCAAACTAATTCAGATAGGCATGCAGAACACAAATGAGAGGAGTGACGTGGTTGACCATCGTTATTCTTTGTTTTTCTTTTCTTGCCTGATGAAAAATTTGCAATTTTTACACTGTCAGAAAGCAATCAAAACTGCGATTATGTTTCACAATTTTGACAGCTAGTTTCATGTACTTTAAGTAGTTCTATTGTGTTTTAGACAATTTGAGCAATTTACTTTTCCCTGGGAAGCTGAGGAAGGACTGCACATGCCTCTGTTTCCCACTAAACGTTTGTGCAGAGCAAACCACACAGCTGGCATTTGTCGAACACTGCTCTAAGCAGGCTGTGCACAAGAACTCATTTATTCCTCATAACAACTCAGGAAGGTAGGTACCATTACAGCAGATGAAGAAACGGAGTATCAAAGTGGTAGGAACCTGGTCCAAGGTAGTCTGTCTCTACATCCTGCATTTTCAGCCCCTGGCTAGTCCAACCCTCGATGTCATGGCCACAGCAAAATCAGACACAGACTTCCTGATTTCCAGGATAAACCCTTTCCTCCCCACCACCTTATAATTGGGGTGCATTTGCTAAAGGGAGATGCAATGCTAAGGAGTTGTGCAGATCTGCTCTCTGATTGAGGCACAGAGTTGGTCTTGGAGGGGAAACTGTGAGGAGGAGAAACCAGGCTCCTGCTGAGACCCACACTCCAGACCCACTTCATGCCCCAGGGAGCTCTGGCCAGGGAGGAAGATCCAATTTCCAGGCATGGTGGAAACCGGAGCTGGGCGCCCCCGTCTTGCTTGCCTCCCGTGTCCCTCCCCTATGTGTACTGATGTGGAATAGGCTGAGGGCACAAGGGGAAGCATTGTTCCTGCCTGTGCAACCCAGCTCTCAGCGGAGCGTGGAGGAGTTTGTGTAACTTTCCTGGAGGTTAAGAGCAGGTCAGTGCAGGGCTGCAGCCCAGGCTACTCTCCCAGCAAAGGGAGCCTCAGGCTAAGCCAGTCGGCCCCGTGGGAACAGAAGCACATACCTCCTGTCCATGCCCTGAAACGGGAGGGCAGCCCGAGCTGCTGGGTGTGAAGACACAGACTCCAAATCCCCTAGGTCCTCTCCTCTGGGCCTGGGCCTCAGGCACAGAGGCAGATCACACAAGCCTAAAATGACAAGAGAAGCTGGAAACCAGCAGCCCAATGCCGCCATTTGACAGGTGGGCAGATTCAGGCCTGGAGAGGAAAAGGAGCTACCACGAACTGTGCATTTTACTGAATTATCATTCATTCGTTTGTTAGCAAACACTTGTGAAATAGCAAGTGCAGACACTCTCTTAGGAAGTTCATTACATTTCTCATTCAGGATGGCATTCAAGAGAGGAAATATAAGCTCAGAGAGGGCATGAGATCTTTCCAAGGTCACACAGCTGATTTGAGGCAGGTCTTCTGAGTGCCAGCCCAAGACTCTTTGCTCTGTGCCAAATATGCAAACATGTATGTACGGTGTATGGAAAGTCAGATGGAGGGGGTCCTAAGACATCTGACACATTCCCCCGTCTCCTGGCAAATGATATGACAGAGTCAATTTCACTCAACAATTGATTTGGTGTCTACTCTGGGCAAAGTACTTAATTGATTCTCTTGTTCTGGGAAGATTTCCAGGAATCAACCAGCCTCCTGCATTGGGAAGTTAGTCCCAATAAAATCTTTCCTCCTTTAATTTAAGCCATTTCCCATTTGTCATACACAGGATGTGAATGTAGCCTGTATTCCGAGCAAAGTTCTTCCCCATCGCAGGATGTGTGAAGGCTGGAATAGGACCATGAATGTGGAAGTACGAAGATGTGTTCACACTCTGGCACCTGGTAGAGAGGCAGAGCGCAATAGAAATTGGTGGAGTGAATGAAAATGTACACAAATTCCAACAATTAATCAATACTTCAGAGGTATACAGAAGATGTTCATGTATACTCTCTCATTCAATCCACGAAGCAATCCTGGAAGGCAGGCACTTTATCCCCACTTCACAGATGAGAAAATCGAGTCTCAGAAAGCATAAATAGGTTTCCGAGGGCCACAGAGCTTAAGAACAGCAGAGTTGGGACCCAAACCCAGGTCTCTTGACTCCTCGTCCAGTGCTCCTTCTGTGACACCATGTGGTTTGGGTACATGTGCGTGGTACTAGTGGGCAGTGTAATATAGTGATGATGGCAGGTAGTTTCTCTGGCACCTGCATTCTTGCAGAGCAGGAAATGCTCCATTGGGCTGGAAGCCCAGTTTCTTCTTCCCCTGGAGGAAGGAGGGGGTGGAAGTGTAGGAGGGGTGTCTATCCGACCAGATGTGTTGGGAGGGAGGGTGAGTTCATGGCTTGGGTTAATGATCCCTGCCGCCTACATCACTGGGTGGTGGGAACAGGTGGCCAAGACTGAGCCGACCATCCAGGGAATGGGGCTGGCTGAGTTAGGAGGCACCAGCTGTGGTCCAGATAAAGACAACTTTTCATAGTCGCTGCACCCTGGGAGACACATACGGGATATCTCATCCAGTGGTCCCCACCTTAGCTAAGACCCTGTTAGTATCCACCTGGACCTATAACCACCTCCCAACTGGCCCCTGTGCCTGGCCGCCAGCCCCAGCCTCCTCCTCACTGCTGACAGCGCAAATCTTCTCTCCAGAAAATCCTCCAGTCCCCTATCCCCGTGGGTGCAGAGCCTCAACTCCCACACAGGCTCTCACTGTTTGGCCCCAACTTACCCTCCTAAGCCTGACCACGAAACTCCCCTTCATGCACCCTGTGCCCTCACAGAGCTCTCCCACCTCCACGGCTTTTCCTCGCCGGTCCCTTTGGCCAGGATGGCCGCCCCTCAGCTCTGGCATTGATCTTTTTCTCCTCTCAACTTGCAGTTCAGTTTTTCTCTTGTGACATTTACCCACTTCCTGCCTGTGCTTCTGTGCATTTTATCTCCTGCCCTAGACCATGAGCTCCTCCAGTATCTCATTTAGTCCCCCGTGGCCCCGAGCATGGCGGTTACTCACGGCAGGGGCTTCGGAGCCTCCAGTAAAAGGCGCACTCACCATCCCGGCTCCAGAGCCCAGCCGGGCTTGGCTTCGAATCCTGGTTCTGCCACTTACTAGCTGTGTGACTTTGGGCAAGTTGCTTAACAAACTGTACCTCAGTTTCCTCATCTGCCAAATAGGGATAATAATAGTATTTGCCTCATGGGGTTCTTTGAGGATTAAATAAGGTAACAGACGTAAAACATTCAAAGCAATGCTCGGCACATAGTAGGTACTCAAGAAAAGTGAGATATTATTTACAATGTAGTCACACAAATGGGCTGGATGAGATTTTATTGTCATGATAAGTTCAAAGGCAGAGTGATAACTAACATTTAGTGAACACCTGCTGTGTACCAGGCACGGTGCTAGCATGTCCACATGCTTTTCCTCATTCATCCTTTACAAGGATTCAGGGAGGTGGGCAGCATCCCCAGCTTTCATACAAAGAATTTGAGGCTCTGAGAGGTTAAACGATGGGCCTGGGGACACACAGATGGGAAATGGTAGGACTGAAGTTGCACCCACATCTGTGTAACTCTGTGCTCTACTCTCTTTCTGTTCAGCTGCACTGACTTGGGAATTCAGAGGGAGATCTCTGGAAGGAAGCACACCCTGTCCTGTCTCCCCTCATGCTTGGCACTCTTCCCAGTCCCTGTCCAAGGTCCAGCCCTCCAGGGACCAGTGGAGCTGATGCTGAGGTTGAGGTGGGGTCCCAGGGTGGGGCCCTGTCCTGAGTGTCCATGGGCCCTCCCACCTCTCTGTCTCTCTCCTCCTGCAGCTGAGCCAGGGCTGTCTTCTGGGCTCAGCCTGGTTGGCTCCAGGCCAATTCCAGATGGTGCATCAGGCGTTGGCTCCCAGGAGGCTGCAGGGCAGTGGGCAACGTGCTTCCTCCAGGGGCCATGACAGAGGTGCCTCTATGCCACCTACCCAGGCTCCAGCTGGGTGATAGACAGAAAGCAGGAGCTCCTGGGAGCCTAACCCATCTGTGCTGGAATACTGGCTCTGGCACTCATCAGCTGGTCTCAGGCAAGCTTCTTCAGGGAAAAGGGACTCAGTTTTCCCATATGCAAAATGGGGAGAATAATCCCTATTTCTCAGGTTGCCATGAGGATTAGTTAAGATTATGGACTTAAAGCACCAGGGCTTGGTGCTTAGTAGGTGCTCAGTAAACACTAGCTTCCTCCCTCCCATGACATCGTCTCTCTAGAACTCCCTCAAGGTCTTCTTTTGAGGGCATTCTCTGATGTTTTTGAGAAGGAGATTTGCCTGAAAGTGTCCACCCACTCCACCCGGGACAGCAGAAACTACCTGGGGAGCCTCTACTGAGCCCCTTCTTCCATCTGAGGTCCTGATCATTTTGGCTTCTCCCTCTAGGTGCGGGGTGGGCGTAGAGGACTCTGTCCTGCCTCCAGCCCTGGGGCCTCGTTCCTCCTGCTCCAGACACTGTGGCTACTGGGACTGGAAGTACCTGGGAGACTGGCTTGGTCAAGAAAGAGGGTGAAGTGTCGAGCCCAGCCCTGTCTGGGCCACTTTCCTATCCCCGCAGGGTGCCATTTAACTTCCCCTGCAGGTACCCTGAGCCCCAGCTCCTGAGCTGGCTGGGGGAGTGGGTGCACCAGGTCTCAATCTGTCTTGTCTGTTGGCCAAATTCCTGGCATTGCCACTGTGAATCCCAGGAACCGAACTTGTGCTTGCCTCTGTGAGGCTTAGGGATCTGCACCCCACCCCCCACACCCTGATGTTACACCTCAGGGATCCTCAGCTTAGTCCGTTGCTGTGTCAGCTCTATACTCTGGGGCTCCTGTAAGGGTGACATGGTTATCCACACTGTGCAGATGGAGAAGTTGAAGCTCAGACAGGTCAAACAACAGGTCACACAACTGGGAGTGCCAGGACTACAGCCCAAGGTTATCCAGCTGCAAAGCCCATGGTCTTTCTCCCATATCCTGTCACCTCCCTGGAGTCTCCTCCTGAAAGGAAACACTCAACAAAAAATGCTCCCCCCCCACCTAATTAAGGTTCCCTCTTGCCCAGAATAGACTCCCTTTGCTCCATCTCAGAGAGAGCAGAAGAAGAGATAAAGAATTCTCTCTTCAGCGGGCAGGTAGGGGAATCTGTAGACCACAGTGGAGCGAATTGGCCACCAAGGCTGAATGATGACAGTGGTGGGCTTGCCTTGGACTGGCCTCACTCTGGCCAAAATCCCCTGACAAACATGGCAGACCCTGGGAGGGGCCAGCTGCCCGCCGTAGAAGTGAAGGATGACAGACTGGGGGTGCTCCTCCGGCATTAACTTGTGTGGGCTCGCTGGGTTCCTCCAGATCCCTGCACTAGCCATTCCATACACACCACACTTGTCTTTTAGAACTCCTGGTTGCAAGAGACAGAAAACCCTCCTCAGACTGGCTTCAGAAAACAGGAGGGATTTATTGGTCAATAGTTCAGGTGTAAGTCTGGGTCGGGTGCAGTTTGATTCAGAGCCCAAATGACGTCACCAGAATCCATCTCTCAGTAAGCTGCCCACGGTTGTCTCTGTTCTTCAGCTCTGTAGCTGGCAGAAATAGGTGCACTGCCCGGAGACCCCTGCTCCAGTGGAAACGAGGGAGCTCCTCTTGACAGAAGGCCCAGCGTCTCCTTGGTTCTGATTGGTTTATACTCTGGATTAATCACTATGGCTGGAAGCGAAGGTGGAGGACACAATGGTTGAATTAATCCAGAGCCCATCCCTGGAGCTGTGGGTGAGAGAATCCCACCGAATCAGCTGGGGAATGGAGGAATGTCCCAAAGGGAATTTGGGTTCAGGTTTTAGAAGAAGGGGCAACGAGTGCTGGGCAGTCACAGCAATATCTCCCCCACCTCCCCCCCAGCAAAGGGAACTTCAGCCCTCATTCAAAGAGCCCGGCTTTGGTTCTGAATCACTCTCTGCCTCTCTCCTTCACCCCATCCCATCCTGCTCCTGAATCTGCAGCTTGGGCTCCATCTTAGATCAGGCTTCCTAGAAGCAGAGCCTGAGACAAGGATTAGGGTGCATGTGATTTATCAGGGGAGTAGTTTCCGGAGAAAGTACATGGAAGAAGCAGAATTAAGCAAGGGAGGAGCTAGGCAAGGACATAGGCTCAGGTAAATTCAGCCCGATGTCATATGGAGCTCTGGAGCATCAACTGCACCAAAGCGTTGGGCCCTCCTTAAGGCATGGGGGCTGGCCTTTTGCACCCCTCCTCCCCTCGTGTCAGTCAGTCATGGCTGTGGGCTTCCCAGGGGCCTGTAACCTTTCAGGGCGGGCAGCTCCCACTCACCAAGGCAATTCTCCAGAGATGGGGGCAGCTGAGCGTCACTGGCAGCTCACACTCTCAGCAGCAATGAGGATTTGGACAGAGCATCTCCTACAGGCTCCTTGCCTTGCTCTTCAGACTGAACACTCAGTCCCGTTTCCTTGACAATGACCTGAGTCCCTCGGTGATCCCTGGGCCAAATCACCTTTATAAGCCTCTGGCTGCTTAGAAACACTTCTCCAAGACCCTAAGGGCCTCCTGCCTTTGGCACTGCTCTTGGGGTGGGTGGGGGCGGTCATGCTCCCACCTGGGCCCTAGAGCGGGAGCCAACCAGAGAGAGCCGGATGCAGCCGCTGAAGGAGCTGCACTTACGATGGGCTGCCTGGGAGGAGAGCAGAGTCCTGGTTCCCTCTGCCTCACTTTTCCCCAGCTCGGACCTTTGTCTGCTACTTTGGCATTCAGCTTGGGTCTGGTGTGTGTATTTGAGCCTCTTCTCAGGATGGTCCATGCCGTTGGCCTTCCAGTTCCCTGGCCCTGGATCCTTCTCTAGGCAGCTGATTCCCTTTGGCTGGAGTGGTTTGAGTTAACTGTCTTGCCAGGTGCCAACTGCTGTTGAAGGCTTGTACTCTGCCTCATCTGGGGGCTTTGCTTATCTAGTTTAAGAGTGGCCATCCCTATATAGGGTTAAAGACAAACAAATGTTTCTAAGATATATGACCAATGAAACTTAAGCTCTAATATGCAAAAAGGTTTTATAAATCAATAATAAAATATATGGACACTGCAATTAAAAAAATTGGTCAAAGGACACGAACAGGCAATATTACAAAAGAAGAAATGGATATGAGAAGGTGTTTGACCTTACCGGTAATCAAAGAAATTCAAATTAAAGCAGCCATGAGGAATCATTTGTTCACTTTTCCAATTGGCAAATACTCCATGCTGATGAGGGTGTGGAGAAAAGGCCACTCTCGTGCCCTGTTGATGGGACAACAGCAGTGAAAAGAAGTACATTTCTGTTAGGCAATTTAGAAACCCTTGGCAAGCCTCAGAAATGTGCACAACCTTAGAATCTACAATTCGACTTCCTGGAATTTATCCTAAGGAAATACTGAAAGATGTGCCCAAGGGTGTATGTGCAATGATGTTTATCTCAGCATTATTTATAATAGCAAAAAAATGAAAATGACTTAATCATCCATAAATAAAGAACTGGTTAAATCAATTACCCTTCATTCATATAATGGAATCTTATGCAGCCATTAAAAATGACATCTGCATCCACTCACATCAAAAGAGCCCCATGATCCATTATATTAAAAATAAGGTTACAAAAGATCATGTAGACTATGTTTCATTTGTGTTGGATTTTATACCTACCTGTGTACATAGGCCCAGGAAGGAGTGTAGAAGGGTGTTCACCAAAATTTCTGGCTGGTGGGAACGGTGGATTCTGTGGTTTGTGACTTCTTTGGGTAATGAGTGCCCAGTCACCCTCTGGGCTTGCCACTTGCCCCTGTTCTCATTCTGATGGAGGGGGACAGCCGGTTGCCCTGATCACCCTAGGATCAGCCGGTTGCCCTGATCACCCTTGTATAGGCTCATGGGAATGGACCCTGGGGACCAGATCAGTGTGGATTGTTCTGGAGATCCTGAGAAAGACCGTGTTGCATAGCAAATCTCTCCAAAACTTACCTGATGTAAAACAACAACCATTTTATAACAAATTTTGTTGTCATGAATCTGGAGAAGGCGCAACAGGAATGGCTCATCTCTGTCCCACGCTGTCTGGGGCCTCAGCTAGGAAGTTGTAGATGACTTGACCAGCTGGGGACTGGAATCAGCTGGAGAGTTCCTCTGTCACACGTCCGACACCTGGAGTCACTGGAAGGCTGGGCTTAGCTGGGACCGTTGGCAGGAGCAACTACACATGGGCTGCATGTGGCCTGGACCTCTGATGGCTTGGCACCTGGGTTCCCAGGGGGAGTGCTTCAAGAGGGAAGAATCTGGAAAATATTTCAAGAGGTCAAGGCAAAAGCTGCACGGCTTCTTCTGACCTAGCCTCAGAAACCACGCTAGCATCACTTCACCGCATTCTGTTGGTTACAAATGAGTCACTAAAGCCAGCTCAGACCCAAGGGGAGGGGAATTAGAGTCCACCTCTTGATGGGGAAGTGACAAGGTCACATTACAGAAGAGAATGTGAGATGGCAGATATTGTTGTGACCTTCTACCCATAAGACAATCTGCCATAGACAGTCTTTCTTCCCTGCTGGACTTGAAGCTGAGAAGTGTGAGATTCAGAATAGCCACAGCCGCCTTGGGACACAAAGGGGAAACCTGTGCAGAAATCCAGCTTGGAGGGGAGCCAAGGGACCTAGGAGAGTGAGAGTGAGGGAGAGAACAGGCCCAGAGGGCAACCCCACCCATGACTCCTCTGTCCCAAGAGCCAATAATCCCCTTACACCTAAGCCAGTGTGAGCTGGAATTTTTTTATCACTTATAGAAGAAATAGTCCTAATCAACACAAGAGGATTTTATAAGAATTTTACTCCCTTTTTTATACTTTTCCATACTGCTTAAATTTTCTACAATGAGTATGACGTATTTTCAGTGTTTTAAAATTTTTAAATTAAGCCATTTGTGAGCCAGCAATGGCAATCATCATGACTTTAATGGCCTCACATTTCGATTGATCTGAAAACTCAAATTCTTTGCTTACCATTATCTTTTGTTTCTCGAAGCGCAGAATCTCCACTCCCAGGCCAGCACCCCTCACTAGTTCCTAAGGTTTTTGTAAGATCCTAGCACTTTCCATACATTCCATTCAGTACACAGTTAACTCGTGTGAAGGATTCCAACACCACATGGCTCCTGGGCCCCAGAAGCCCTCAGTCTAGGCAGGAGAAAGAGGTGGGCAGAATCACTCTGACCAAGGGCTGTAAGGACCAGAATGGGAGTACAATGGGTTGTGGAACGACATAGAGAAAGAGGGGAGAATTCTTACCAAGGAGGAGAAGGGGGCATTCTAGGCAGAGGGACCAGCTTGTGCAAAGGCCAGGTGGTAGGGCCACACGGGATGTATGGTTAGCACGATGCAAAACAGGTAATCACAAGATAGGGGCATGATATGGGGACTTAGGGGAGACTAAGAAGATAGTTGGCACGTAACGTAGGGAAGGTCTTGAATGCCGGATAAGGAGTTTGGTCCTTATCCCGAAGATAATGAGGATCCACTGGAGGGCTCTAGACAGAAGTGTCGTGGTCAGATCTGAGATGGGAAGGTCGCTCTGGTGGTATAAATGGTGGATGGGAGAGGCCTGAGACCAGGTAGGTGGCTACTGCAACAATACAAGTGATCGGTAACGAGGGCCTAAGTTGCCTTACATACTCGTAGCTTCTCTGTCCGAGCCCACCTAAGAGCAGGCATTCCCTGCTGTGTGTGCCCAGGGCCTGTGCTTGGGGAAAGAGGTCGTTCTGGAGTTCTCCAGAGTCATGCTCTGACCTGGGTCAGAGACCTCATCCTGCCACAGCCCTCTTCATTTGGCTTCCCCACAACACACAGGGCCTAGCTCTAGTTAGGAGTTATGGGAGGCAGGAGGGGTATTTTTCCACCCTCATTCAATCAACCTGACTGAGGAATCTCCAGATCAGAAGCAAGTCTTCAAATCATAACAGCTGAAAGTAATAATAAAAACAAGAATAGTCATCATGTACTGCAAGACAGTGTAAACACTTTACATGGATTATCTCATGTAATAGTCTCAGCAGTACTATGAAGCAGATTCCACTGCCATATCCATTTCACAGATGAGAAAACTGAGTCTCGGAGTCATTAATGCAACGGCTGCTCGCTCTGGAGCTGCCAGTGCATGTTTGCCTCTAGTAAGGCACTGACTGAAGATTCCGCCTCCACGATCCTTGGAATGCGGTGGCCCAGGCTCTACTGCTGCGTATCTGTCCAAGCTCATCAAGGGTGTTTCCTCCTCCAGTAACCCCAACCACCCGAACTTGTCACCACTCCAGCCGGGGTCAAGTTTCCCTGCTCCCCCTACCCCAGCGTTCATCCGTCTATACTGTAATGGTTCGCTTGCCGATACTCGAGGGTGAGCTCCCCAAGGCAAGCAGGCAGATCTCACTCACCCTGGGGTCCCAGCACAGCAGAGAGAGGCTCTCAATAAATTTGTGTCAGATGTTGAAGTGGGAGGAGGAGGCGCCCTGCTGCCCTGTGTGCTTTGGGGCCTATCAGATCTCAGAGGGATGGGCTGCCTCCCCAGCCTCCCCCAAAACCTGCCCCCACCCCTGCATGGAGGACCGAGAGGGGCTTTTCCAAATTGTGTGTCCTCCATCGTCACTGTCACTTCCCTACCTCCTGCCTTCTCTTTCCCAAATAAGGATCCCAATTCAAAGGCTGCTGCTAACCTCTAACTAAAGAGAGGCTGGCAACTGGCTCAGACTCGGTGTCCAACCCACACCCAACCAGGAAAAAATAAAGAGGTGAGAGAAAGAGGGAAAGGGACAGAGTCACTGAGTGGGGACAGAAGAAGAAGCAAGAACGCAAAGTGCCTTCTTCACTGGAGCCTCTCTCGGGTCTGGAATGGTCAGAAATGGGGGAGAAATTGGTACAGCCTTCAGCAGACGAAATTGAGCAGTTGTGGTGTGTGGCAGGCTGTGGCACTTAAATGCAATAGCTGACCTAATCACTAGTCTCGTTGTCTGGGAAGCTTTTTGCTGTATTTTAGCTCAGAAAAGTGTTGTCTTTCTCTCTTTTGTGGCTCGAGCTGCTATTTAAGAAAGCAAAAAAAAAAAAAAAAAAATCGATATGCCTTCTCTGGCTTTCAGTCTTTTTCCCCCAAAAGGTGTTTCTTTGGGGAGGAGGAAGAGGTGGAAGGGGGGGTTCGAGGAGCGTTTTTGTCATTCATAAGCCATGGTGACAAATCCTTGACATCATTCGCGGTTCCTATCGATCAGCTCCATCCGCGGCACCAGAGGACAAATAGAAATCATTTGTCTGTCTTGGCTCCCAAACAGCCCGAGACAAAGGGCTTGGCCAGCAATCAGCAGCTGGAGGTATTAGCAGCAGGTCAAGTTCGGAGGTCAGAGGTCAAACAGGTTGTCATCAGTTTCTTACAGCCATGAGAGCAAGGGCAGGGGAGGGGCAGAGTAAAATCCACCAACAACACAGCTGGTTCTTATTAGCCAAATCCTGCCTCCTTGTAAAGAGAGATGTGCCACCCTCCCAAGGGACACCCCGGGGTGCCGGGTTTCATGGGTTGGCGGCAGGGCTGGGGGTGGTGAGGGGCCGAGGAAGAAAAGAAGTAAGATCTGAGCTCTGCCTCCTGCCTATGTGTCCTTCCCACCCTCCCAAGGGAAGCTCTGAGTTATTCTGTCCTAGCCCCCGAGAGAGAGAAACCTTGGATTTCTCTGGGAGTTCTGGCAAGCAAGTTAATCTTGTAAAATTGGCAGTGGCTTAGACGGCCTGGGAAACAGGGGATGCAGCCAGGGGACAGTTGAGTCATTTTAAGTCCCTGATTATACACCACCTGTTTTGGTTTCTCCTCCCACCCTCAGGATGAGACCCAACTCTTAGGGCAATTAATCTAGAGAGAGATATGGAAGGATAAGGGTGGCAGATCCCATCCCAGTGCAGTGACGCATATGGCCAGTGACTGAGGGGTGCAGGAGAAGTGTGACAAATAGGTTGGTATTAAACAATTCTCTTCCCTGGGCACTGATCTCCAAGGGCCTGGGCCTGGTGCAGAGGTGATCTCACTTAAGCATCAGTGAGAGCCCTGTGAGGAGCTCTTGGTCCCATTTCCCAGATGAGAACATTGAGGCCCAGAGAGATTAGCTAGCACATACCTGTGAAGTGAATCTCCAAGAAACAAAGGAAGGGACATCTTTGATGGGTTCCATTATTCAGGGCATACAAGTCCAACTGATGGGAACATGGTGAGAGTTCTGGGTTCCTGATCTTGCCAGCTGCACCCTTGGCACACCCTAAGCACCCAAGGACTATACTGCCTTATGAAGATGAAAAGACCTGGAGCTGGAACTCACAGCTCCAAGGTGGACCCCCATGCAGGAAAAAAAGGGGGTTCAGGAGATTTGGAGCTCACCAAGGTGGGAACATTTTGAGCCGTCGGTGACCCGGGCTGGATGGCAGGACTTGACCACGCTAATCAGGTGGTAAATCCAGCTCTCAGGAATGACCTGTCCCTTGAATAAGGTAATAAGAATGATGGTTTCTCTTTCGTGCCACAGAGTCACGGTGAGACAGAGAGGGGCAGTTTGGTGTGTGTCTGAAGACAGGTGGGTGGCCTGCCACTCACAGGCCTCTGCTGGAATAGGGAGGGGCTGTTCTCAAGTCCAGGAGGTTCCAGGGGACATAGGACACACTCTACCGGAGGCAGAGAATTCTCTGATGTACCTGTTCCTTGTTCCAACTCTCTAAGAGACCTTTAAACTCTGGCAGTAGTGGAGTTGTATAGATTGGAATCTTTGGAGGAAATATCAATGATCCAGGTAGGATAAATGTCCTTCTGAAATAGGAGCCCTTAAAAATAACTGAAGCTGTGGCTATAAAAGGGTAACATGAGAGATCGACCAATCTACACATAGAATAAAACTGCATAGACCAACACACACACACACACACACACACACACACACACACACACGCAAAACTGGTGAAATTTGAATGAGATCAATGGATTTTACCAATGTTGGTTTCCTGATTGTGATATTGTACTATAGTTATGCAAGATGTTACCATTAGGGGAACCTGAATGAAGGGTACAATGGGATCTGTCTGTATCATTTCTTACAACTGCATATAAGTCTATAATTACAGTAACTCAAAAGAAAAAAGTTATAAAAATGAAAATAAACACAAACTAAGGAGCAGAATTCTGTTCTCTTCTGCCTGACATAGAGACATGGAAAAGCTTAGTCAAGAGAGAAATAGGCACTCAGATCCACAAACTCTCTCCATGTAGGAAACAAACAAGAATGATCCACTTTAAATTTAATGGCACATTATTGTGTCATTTTTTGCAGAAGAAAACTGAGGCCAGGGTGGTGTACTCGTCTGCCAGAGGCCACAGTGGCTGAGCCGGCTTCCCAATCCTGATCAGCGGATTCCAAAGGCTGGGCTCTTTCCACCACACACCGTGGCCAAGTTGGTAGTGTTCCTATTTCCAGAGCCCCAGAAAGCATGCTCTCCAAGGATAGATTTAGCCCAGGAAGTGAAATATTAACATGTCGATTCCATCAAGTATTCACCAAACACTTTGCCACCCAAGAGTATAGAGGGGTAGTTTTGAAAATAGGAACAAAATAAGCCCTGTCTTCAAGAATCTGAGTCTGTGGTTGTGCCAGGAGACTCAAATGCCTAGAGATGAGCTGAACTTTCATAAGAGCAACACGGGGTCAAGGGAAGAGGGAGACCTGTGGGGAAGGGGCAGACAGGGAGGGCTTCTTGGCAAAATGCACGTAATATAAGATTTACCGTCTTAGTCGTTTCTAAGTGTATGGTTGACTGGTATTAAGCACATTCATATTGTTATACAGCCATCACTACCATCCACCCACAGAACTCTTTTCGTCTTCTAAAACTGCAATTTCGTACCCATTCAACAACTCCCCATTCCCTCTTCCTCCCCCACCCTGGCAGTCCCGTTCTACTTTCTGTCTCTATGTAAGTGGAGTCATACAGTATTTTCCTTTGTGACCAGATCACTTCATTTAGCATAGTCCTCAAGGCTCATCCATGTTGTAGCATGTGCCAGAATTTCCTTCCTTTTAAAGGCTGAATAACATTCCATTGTCTGCATCTACCATATTTTGCGTATCCATTTATCTGTCAATGGACAGTTGGTTTCGTCCATGTTTTAGCTATTGTGAGTAATGCTGCCATGAACGTGGGTGCACAAATATCTCTTCAAGACCCTGCTTTCAATTCTTTTGGGTGTATACCCAGAAGTGGAATTGCTGGATCATGCGGTAATTCTATCTTTAATTTTTTGAAGAAAGGGGATGGCTATGTCTTAAGGATCATATGGTTTTCATTTTTAGTTGGTTCATTTTTGGCTTTTTTGTTTTTAAATAAGTACGATATGTACATGGTTCACAATTCAAAAGGTTTAGAAGGGTGTACAGTGAAATTTCCCTCTCACCCCCGTTCCCCAGTTACCCAGTTCTCTCCCTGGAGACAACCAATGTTATAGCTTCTTATTCTTCAAGAGAGAGTGCAGGCATGTACACACACCTATCAGAAGGGCTTTAATAGGTGGAGAAGGGAAGAAAGAAAGGACACCAAGGAGGACAGAATTATCACAGGCAGACTCATCCCTGTGCCCTTAAATTTTCTCTGTTTCTTTGTTTTAGGGTTGTCTCTTATAAACAGCATATAATTTTATTTTAGTTTTGACTCGGTCTTTAAGTCTTTGCCTTTTAATTTACATTTTTTTCTGTATTTAACTGATTTTGTCTTATTGATAAACAGAAGGGAAAGAATTCCTTTGGCAAAACAAATGCCTCTTAGTTTTACCTCCTCTTTAATTTTTTTCCCATCCCCACTCCTGGTTGATTTTTAATTCTTGCTTTTAAAGATTCTGATCTTCTAGTCTCTGCTGTCCCTTTTACTTTTCTTCACTACTATTCTGGAAGGAGTTTTTATTTCATTACTGGTTAACTTGAAAATTTTTAAAAAATATTCTTTAACTTATAATCATTTAACATATTGATTTTGAGATTCTTACACTATAAAGAAATATATAAAGAATAATATAACCGACACTTATATATCTACCATCTATGATTAGTGTGGCAGTCATCAATTTATTGCCTCTGAGCTCCAAATCCAGCATGGTTTGCCCTGCTTTGTGATACTGCAACTGGACCCTGTAAACACTTCTCCTGTATACCAGCTGGCACACTGTTAGGTTTTGTGGGTAGAGGGTGCTACAGGAACACCACAAGGCACAGCAGAAGAAGGGGCTTCTCTTCCTGGTTCCTGTGTGCAATTCTTGCTCCCATGACACAACTGCCAGCACCGTATGGGAGACCCAGTCGTACTCACCCTCCAGCAAGTTACACTGGCACTTCTGTGGGCAAATTCCTGCTTACAAGCCGTGGCCTGCAAGCTGTGGACCAACTCTGGCTTGAAGCACCTCAGTGAACTTCTCCATGTGGTCCACAGCCATGCCCTCTCTAACGTCTGAGTCCTAGTATTGGGTTGGGGGGCTTCTTCCAAGTGTGGTCCTTCCTTGGGTATGCTTTCTTAGCCCTGGAGGTAGTAATTGCACCCCACATTTGCTACTCTTCTTTAGAGTGTCTTCTTCCCATCTTAGTTGTTAACCAGCTTTTACTAGTTAATTTTTTTTTTTTTTCCGAGACAGGGTCTTGCTTTGCCGCCCAGGCTAGAGTGCAATGGTGTCATCATAGCTCAACTCCTGGGCTCAAGTGATCCTCCTGCCTCAGCCTCCAAAATAGCTGGGACTACAGGTGCACACCACTGCACCCAGCTAATTTTTCTATATTTTGTACAAACAGGGTCTCGCTCTTGCTCAGGCTGGTCTTGAACTCCTGACCTCAAGGAATCCTCCTGTCCCAGCCTCCCAGAGTGCTAGGATTATAGGCATGAGCCACCATACCTGGCCTAGTTAATTATTTTTATATTATAATTCTGTCTCCTGACTGGTCTCTGACTGATACATTTAATAAAGTTAATATTTTGTCATGTATACTTGCTGTTGTTTTCTTTCAAGGAAATTACACATTGCAGGTATAGCCAAAGTCCCTTCTAACTGCCATTCCAAGTTCTATACCCATTCTCCAAGAGGAAGCCATTCTTATGAGTTTGGGGTGAATCCTTCCATTTCAAAAACCTTTTCCGTCCATTCATATGTATTCATAAACAATACATGCTATTTTTACATTTTAAAATGTTTATAAGTGATATGCTTCTCATATCATTCTGAATCTTGTTTCTACCCACTCATCATTACATTATTTAAAACTACCCATGTGGATATATAGAGATCTAGTTCATTCCTCTTAAACTGCCATATAATATCCCATCATATAAATATATCATATGTCATTAAGTCATTCCCCTATAGGGATGGGATACTTGTAAACAATTGGGTAGTGTACATTCTGTGTATACACATGCCAGAATTTCTCCAGAGAACATACCTAGAAATGAAATTTTCTGAATAGCTCATAGAGGGTGTGCATTTTAAAAATATTATTAGCTTATTTGTGCTTCTGAATGGCAATATTTATACTGCCACCAGCCATGTATAACTGTATCATTTTCCTCATATCCTCGTCAACACTTTACATTGTAAGACCTCTTAATTTTTCCCAATCTGGTGAGTGAAAAAATGGTATCTCATTTTTCTTTTTGTGGTGTTAGTGGCTGTTTGAATATCCTCTTGTGTGAATTGTCTGTTCATATGTTTCTCACTTTTCTGTCGTATTGTCTTTTTCTTGCAGATTATAGGAATTCTTTCTATATTCTGATAGGTATATATTATAAATATCTCCCTGTAAATTGCCCACCTTTTAATTTGGCTTATGAAATATTTTGCCTTAGACAAGATTTAATTTTGGTAAAGTTAAATTATATATTTTCCTGTATTTCTTCTAATTGTTTTTCATGTTTAGGTCACTAAAACACCTGCGTTTTATCTTTGTGATTTATGTGTCACAGCTCCATTATTATTTTTTTCTTTTCTTTTGTTCTCTTTTTTTTTTTGTCACCTTCCTGCCCAACAGCTCTATTATTAAATAGTCTTTCTTTTCTCTAGTAATTAGTGGTGACATCTCTAACATATGCCATGTACCAATATGGAGACATGAATTTGTTACGGGGTTCTCTAGTCCATTTTATTGGTGTATTTATCTATTCCTGTGTTAATTAAGGTAAAAGAAAAACCCAAGCTGCTATAACAAGAGTTCCAACAATTACGTGACTTCAAGAACAAAGTTTTATGCACATAACAACAGTCCAAGGTGAGCCCTGTTCCATAGAACCATTCAGGAACCCATGTTCCTTTTGTCTTGTGGCTCAATCATCCTGGTTGAAAACCAGGTCACTGACACATTTGGGTTCCAGTCTGGACACAGGAAAAGGAAAGAATATGGAGAAAACAATCCTACTGAGTTAAGGATCATAATCCAGAAGGGGGGAAATATCACTTCTGCTCATATTCCATTAGTGAGAACATATTTTCATAGGCTCACCTAACTGCAAAAGGGACTTAGGGCCAGACACAGTGGTTCACACCTGTAATCCTAGCACTTTCACAGGCCAAGGTGAAAAGATCGCTTGAGGCCTGGAGTTCAAGGCTAGCCTGAGCAAGAGTGAGACCCTGTCTGTACAAAAAATAGAAAAATTAGCTGGACGGGGTGGCGTCCCTGTAGTCCCAGCTACTTTGGATGCTGAGGCAGGAGGATCAGGAGTTTGAGGTTGCAGTGAGCTATGATGATGCCACTGCACTCTAGCCTGGGGCGACAGAGTCTCTATCTCAAAAAGAAAAAAAAGGACTTGAAAATGCAATACCCAGCTAGGCCACCATGTGTCTAACTACCGCTCTACTACCATGCAAGAAGGGAAGACTGGATTTTGGTAGACAGCTAGCATCTCTATCATAAACCTTGGTCAATGCCACGCTGTTTTAATTACTATCCCCATTGGTTAGTTAGCCCCCTTCATGTTGACAAATGGGTCCAATGGCACCAAGTATCTTATCCTTACACATAGTATTCGTTATCTATTGCTGCATTATAAATTATCCCAAAACTTAGTGGTTTAAACAATAATTAACAAAGGACGATGTCAGAGCAGAAAAACAACATCACTGAGTCTTTGAAATAACTAATCCTGCCCCAGAATGTCTTATTATGGAGATAATACATCTCCCTATTGTTCAAGCTATTTTGAGCTGGGTTTTCTGTTACTTACCAGCTGAAAGTAACCTACCTGATACATATTTGTAAACACATACTATATCAGTCAGGATTGCTACAATAACCCACAAAATCCCAGTAGTTTAAAACAGTAAAGACTTATTTCTCCTTCACTGGTCTGTCAGGGTTGGCTAAGGGCTCTCCTATGTCATGCTCATCCTAGGACACCAGCTAGTGAAGCAGCCACTATCTGAAATGTTGATGATTACCATGGCAGAGAGTACTGGACTGTCTCACACCAATAATTAAATGCTCCCTCCTGGAAGTGACACAGATCACTTCAGCTCACAATTCATTGGCCCCAAGTAATCAAAAGGGACCAGAAAGTACAGTCCTACCATGTGCCAGAAGGCAAGGAGTTGGAAATATTTGGTGAACAGCACTAATGACTATAACACACATTTAAGTTTACAAATTTCCCTCTAAATACTGCTTTAACTGCTCCTTACAAATTTTACCTAGGACTTTCATCATAAATAAATGTCTCATTTTAGAATAGTTTTAGATTTACAGAAAGGTTGTGATGATAGTAGCTAGAAAGTTCCCATATACCACTTGCCCAGTTTCCCCTATATTAATATCTTATGTTAATTAGTATACATTTGTCATAATTAATGAATCAATATATTATTATTAACTAAAATCTGCACTTCAATTCAGATTTCTGTTGTTTTTACCTAATGACTTTTTTCTGTTCCAGGATCCCACATTACACTTAATCATGTCTCCTTAGGCTCCTTTTGGCTGTGACAGTTTCTCAGGCTTTCCTTGTTTTTCATGACTCTAGCAGTTTTAAGGAGTACAGATCAGGTATTTTGTAGACTGTTCCTCAACTGCGATTTGTCTGATGTTTTTCTGATGACTAGTCTGGGGTTACAATTTTCTTGAGAGGGAAATCTCAGAGGTAGAGTGCCATTCTCATTACATCACACCAAGAGTTCATACTATCGACATGACTTATTGCTGTTGATGTTGACCTTGATCACCTGGCTAAGGCGGTGCTTGGTTTCTCTGTGGTAAAGTTACTCCTCCCCCGCTTCCCATAGTCTTCGGAAGGAAATCACTATGCTAAGCCCACATTTAAGGAACAGGAAGTTGTGCTCTAACTCCTTGAGGGCAGAGTATCTACATAAATTAATTGAAATTCTTCTATACAGGAGATTTGTCTACTGTCCCCATTTATTTATTCAACTATTTATTATATCAGTATGGCTTTGTGGACATTTATTTGCTTTCAGTTATAATCTAATACTATGTTATTTACTTTGTTGCTCAAATTGTTTCTGCTTTTGCCACTGGGAGCTCTTTCAGTTGGCTCCTATCTAAGACATGCCCCCCATCAATGTGATTTGTCTTATATTTGAACACATCCTTATTTTTTGGCACTATAAGATGCTCCAGGCTCATCTTGTCTATTTCCTGCCCCAGTCTTAGAATCAGACATTTCTCCAAGGACCCCTGTTTCCTTTTATTGGAGAATAGTGTTAGAAACCAGGGTATTGATCGTTGCTACTTATGGTCATTGCTTTTGGCAGGGAAAGGAAATATATGCATGTATACTAACCGTGTATGCACACATATCTATGCAAAATTCTATGTAAGCATCTGTATTTATGTTAATCTAAACATAAATCCATACTGATGTCTCTAACTCTAGTCCATTACCAAACAGATCGTTTAAGTTCCTCTTGCTTATCTGGAACCTCCCAGAACAACAGTGAGGACTCTGGCTTCCACCCATTTACTTAATTCAAACATTCAATTCCAGTATATATATACAGTGGTTTGGAATTGTTAACCCTCTCATTATCATTTAATTCTAAATATTTAATTAATCATTTCATTCTAAATATTTAATTTAATTCATTGATTTACTCTTTAACTATGAATTATTTAGAAGCTTGCTTTTTAGTTCCAAAACGTAAAAGGTTTTGTTAGCCTTCTTTCTGTGGTTGACTTCTAATTTTCTTGCATTATGGCTTGAAAATATGTTCTGTATAATGTTGATTCTCTGGAATGTTTTGAGACTTCCTCTGTGATCTAATATATATAATTCTGATAACAGTTCCATGTGTGATTGGGAAAAAAATGTATAAATTTTTGGTATATCTACTCCATGCCATAAAAAAGATCATTATGAAAATGTAGAAACTATACAAATGTTTGAGGTAATATGAAATAAAAAAAAGAACACTAAATACATACTGTTTGCAGCAATGTAAACTCTTCAGGCATAAAAAACAAAGACAGCAAAAGAATAAGCAAAAATTGAAATAAGTATTGACTTACAATGGTAGGGATCTAGGTAATTTTTTTCTCTTCTCAAAATTGTATTTAGTGGTGTTTTATTCTTTCCTATAATTTTTGAAACTCTAAAAAATATTCATCTTGGAAAATATCGGTTTGACAAACTAACAAAGGATCAAACATATTCAATTCTATTTAATTTTTTAAAAATTCTATTTAATTTTTTGAGCTCTTGTTATGTGTTGGGCATCATGCTACACCCTAGGGATCCAGGAATGAGAAGGCAAGGTCACTTTCTTCAGTTTCCAACTCTGAATGTCAAGGACTGTTAGTTCAGGAGGGGCAGACCAAACACAGGGAATTCCTATACAGGGCATATGGTGAGAAGGCCCCACAGAACGCCATATATGGTGTAGCTAGAAGACACCACTGGGAGAAATTAATTTACATTCAGCAGAGGGAGGAGGGCATACAAAGTTTCTTGTGAGAACCACAGGGGATCTCAAAGGGCAGCACAGGGAGGGACTACAGCAGAGGGGAGACCTTGACTAATACTAAAATTTAATGTTTGTGTAAGATTTTATAATTGACAGATCCTCCCAACACACACACATCTCATTGCTATTTACCTATATCTATGCTATGTACCCTGTAAAGCAATTATTATTACTATTTTTGTACCCATTTTTTCAGAGTTAAAAACTGAGGTTCAGAGAGGGGAAGCAACTGTCCAAGGTTATGCAATTAGTAAGTGACAGAGCCAGGACTTGGATACTAGTTTTCTAGCTCCAGGTGGAGGTCTGTTTCTTCGTGTAAAAACTTCTTAGAAAATAACTCTTTTGCAATGCACTTAGAAAGAGCCACAAAAATGGCTCAATGAAGCTGTCCCGCTCAGCGAGAAGAATATTACCCAATGTCCTCTCAGTGAAGAGCTACTGT
The DNA here is from genome assembly GCA_963575035.1 of Avahi laniger. Classification (NCBI taxonomy): domain Eukaryota; kingdom Metazoa; phylum Chordata; class Mammalia; order Primates; family Indriidae; genus Avahi; species Avahi laniger. Next base: position 31,098 of record CAUYSK010101093.1, read on the forward strand.
GAAAACAGAAATTGAAGACCAGAAAGCTAAACTATGTGGACGGCTGAACTGAGACAAAACCTAGGTTGGGTGTTTTGTGGAACTAGACTCTTGTCCTTTGCTGACCACAGAAGGGGCCCATCCAGCTACCCCAGAGGGCACCAGACCTCAGTGCTGACAGCTCAGAGCCACTGTAGCCACAGGTCTATTCGAACCCCAGCTCTGCAGCCCTTATTTACATAGTCCCTCTGACTGTGGAATTAATGAACAAATGAGCAATGTTCTGCCTCTCGCCTCCATCTCTTTCCCCACTACACACCTAGTTGGTATGAGAAGAGCCTTGTTCTCCACTCCCAAGGGCCAAACCCACACATCCCTCCTCTGCTATCTGCAGGATATGTTCTCAACCTCATCCGTCTGACTCCTCACCCAGACACTCATCCCCTCTTCCTGCCACCTTCTCAGCCACCCCCGAGCCTGGTGCTAGGAAGTCATCTGAGCACCAGCACCCCCATGCTACTCCTCACTCCCTGCCCATCCCCCACATACACTCAATTACTGACTTTCCCTCTTCCTCTCCCAGGGTGCTCATCTCTCTGCCAAGCTGTACTTTTAATTGACAAGCTATATGTATTGATTATAGGCCATCTCAAATCCATTTTGAAGGAGGACAGGGTATGACTTCATTAACAATGTTTTTGTTCCTTCAACAAACATTTATTGAACACCTATTGTGTGCCAAGCTGTATGTTAGATACTGGAAATACAGTGTAAAAAAAACAGATATAGTTCCTGCCCCTTATTCAGTGTACCAGTCAGGGGGGCAGACAGGACGATGTATATTTAGAAATAAATATACATATATACTGTCAGCCTTCTGCATCCACAGATTCAACCAACCAAAGGTCAAAAATACCATTAAAAAAATAAGAAATAATAAAACAATAAAGGTAATACAAATAAAAAACAATATGACAACTATTTATATAACATTTACATTTTATTTATTATAAGTAATCTAGAGATGATTTAAAGTATATGGGAGAATGTACGTAGGTTATATGCAAATACTACACCATTTTATATAAGGGACTTGAGCATCCTTGGATTTTTATATACAAGGGGGATCCTGGAACCAATCCCTCACAGATCCTGATGGATGACTATATATGTGACAAGCACTTTGAAAGAAAAGAAAAATAATAGAGGCAGCCTACTCTGGATTTGCACAGAAGGCAAAGAGCTAGAAACATTTGGTGAACAGCACTAATTATCACAGCACACGCACTTAAGTCTATAAATTTCCCTGTAAGTACTACTTTAACTGCACCCTACAAATGTTGACATTAAGTGCAATCATTATTGTTCAATTCTAAATGTTTAATAATTTTTGTTAATTTCCTTTTAACCCACAGATAATACAGAAGCAAAGTTTTTCATTTCAAAATATGTGGGGCTCTCTTTCTGTGGTTAATTTCTAATTTTATTGCATTGTTGTGTGAGAACATGTTCTGTATAACCACAATTTTCTGAAATGTTTTTAAGACTTCCCTTACGACCTAATAAGTGCTCACACTGGTGACCACTCCATGCCCAACTGAAAAAAAATAGAACGAATACATTGTGGTATATCAGTATATATCACTGCCATTAAAAGGATTATTAAAAAGATCACGAGACTTGAAAGATGGAAAAGTTGCCCAGGGGAAGAGCATTCCAAGCTGAGGGAGGAAAATGTGTGACCGCCTTGGGGCAGAAACGAGCTTTGGAGGCATTGAAACCTGTGTGTCTGGGGCCAGAAAGAGGTGGGAGCAGGCTGGCAGTGATAGGGCCAATTTATAAATAAATGAAATAGAAATTAACATAGGTGAATAATAACAAATATCACTACAAAAGCCAATCATCTCCTCTAGGCCCCACTCTCCTCCCCCAAGAAGCATATTCAGCACAGACTTCATTCTGAACTGATTTAAAGTTTTGGAGTCAGAAAGACAGCTCAGCCCGACAGCCACTCCGTACCCCCTGATTCCCAGCTGTGAAGCTTGATTTCTTCCGCACCTCTCAGCCCCAGGTTCCTCACCTGGGGATAATAATATCTACCTCTCAGGGAGGTTCTGAGCTCAGCGGGCTGGAAGGTCTGCATCATACCGGGTGTGCAGAACTGCCAGTGCCCCACCCCTGTCCTGCTTCCATGTCCTTTTTCAGACTCCGGGCACTCCTAACTGAAGGTCAAGTGTGGTGGTGAAGCGCTGCAGCCACAGTGTGCCAGGACTGGATGCGAATCCAGCCATTCTGTTAGCTGTCCCTGGCCAGCTAGACCCTGAGTCTCCATGTCTGCACCTGTAAAAATGGGAACAATCGCTCAATCCACCTCATACCTCATAAGGCGGGGGGGGGGGGGCGTTAGATAAGAGGATAATTCACTTTAAGCATCGGGCACTGAGTCTGGCATATAATAAGCGCTCATTAAACAAGTGTGTTATTGCAGTGCTCACATTCGGGCCATTGCCCCCACCCCCCATCATTTCCACCCCTCTGCTACTGACGGGAACAGGCTTGGCAACCGCTGGTTAAGGGGTCTGCGCGGGGCGTCCTTCCCTCCCCGCCCCCCTCGCTAGCTCCATCCCTCTGGCCCGGCCAAGGGCAGCGCCAAGGGCGGCCGCCAAGGGCGCAGCTGCCCCGGAGGAGCGCCACCCCACCCCCACCGTGGCGCGGATCCTCCAGAGCATCCAACTTCATTTCCACTTCAATTTTATCAGCGGCCGGGGAGCCGGGCAGGAGATAGGAGACTGGCCCTGACACGAATTAGCCCGCAGATTGCCCGATATGGCTCCGCCCGGCTCCCGTGCGCGCGCCTCCCTCGCATCTCCTTTGTGTCGACCTCGCCTCTCTGCCTCGCCCAGCTCCCTCCCCGCCACGCCGGCCCGGGGCGAACGTGGCTGTTTGCATTTGGCCCCGTTTACCGAAAATGAGGCGGTGGCACCGGGCTCTGGGGCCCAGAGCTCCTGGTGCCCCCACCGCCGCAGGGCCCGGCCAGGTTACCTTCCGCCGATCCTCCTTTCTCGGCTCAGGCTGGGGAACCTGTCCTGTGCAGCGGCCTTACACATGCCATCCCATTGAATCCTCCCAAGAACCCTGAGAAATCAGATGGGGAAACTGAGGCTCGGAGAGGCTCCAATACTTGCCCAAGGTCACACTGCGAGTAAGCGGTCAACTGGGGATTTGGACTTGAATCTGCCCATTCCCCTAGTGAGGGTGGGGTGTCTGGCATATTTACGCAGTCGGTATTTCCCCATTACCTACTACCGGAGGTCACGGGAATTAATTATTTCCCAAAGTTATTGCAAGAAGGAGACCATGTATGATGAGGATGGTGAGGCCCTTAGAGCTTGGAAAGAGGGGAGGATGACTTTCTCCCACTCTCTCTTCTCCCATGTGCCCCCCAACACGACATACCCCCTCCCAAACTGCCTCCCCTTTCCCTCTCCCCAATCCTCCCCACCTCCTTCCAGGCTTGACTCAAAGAAACTGCTTTGCCATGTAGCCTCCAGACTAATGGTGAAGGCCTAGGAACCATCTCTGGGATCCAGGAGGGTCTCACCCCAGCCCCTCCCTAGAGCCTGGGGTGGGGAATGCTAGCCCTGCCTGCCTCCCCGCCTCTGTTTCCGGGGTGCTGCTGGGGAAAATTTATGTCCCTCTCAGGTTTGGGAACCGATCCCACACTAAAAAGAAAGAAGAGAGAAAGAAATGATTTTAATTTTTTTAGGTCCAGAAATGAAGCAGAAGTGAGTAAATTTTAATGAAACGGTGCAAAAATGACATCATTTACTCAGAAATCATTAATTTGTCAGCATTAATATTTCAGCTACAACATTGCCTGTCATTTTGTGCCTGCAATGACTGATAAATCTATAAAAGCGTGCTGCTAATTTACTGAATATTTATGTGCAGTGTCATTTGCAGAGTAAGAATGGAATTTATTTCATGCCGAGTTCTGCGGGAGAACATTCCCCACAAACCTTCACCCTGGTGGGTGGGGGAGGGCAGCGGGAGACTCCAAACTTCCTGGAAAACTGGTGACAGGATGGGGAGAAAGGGGGCCCCAGGGCTCAACTCCCCAGCCCCAGTGCACAAGGGAGGGACCATCTGAATTTTGCTCTAGGTACAAAGGTGCTCTTGGAATGCTCTTCCTTCCCCCATCTTGGCAAGTTTACATTTGACTTCTCCTCCACCGTCCTCAGATGTGCTCCCAGGAAGGCACCCTGGATTCTGCTGCCCTTACACTGCAGCGGGAAGGTGGAGCACCTGCTTGCTGGATGTGGGGCGCACTCTTAGTCGTGAGGATGGCAGGACAGGTGGGCTTCCGGTCCTGGGTGGGTTATCAGAAGAGGGGATCCGAGAAGGGCTTGTTACATGCCAAACGTGGAGTCAGGCAGCCTGATTTCCAATTCAGGCTCTGTGAATGGTCTCAGCAGCCGGGTCTCAGTGTCCTCATCCAGAACATGGGAACACTACTGGTACCTGTTTGGGGTGAGGACTGGCTGACCTAATGCATGGAAAGCTACCAGCAGAGGCCCCAGGGAAACATTAGCTGCAGCTGCCGCTGTTGTTGGAGGAATCGCTGCCAGCCTCCCTGCCCCTGAAGTGTTCTTTTCCAGGTCTGTTTCCCAGGTGGGAAGTGGGAGGCCCTGAGACCCCATCCCCACAATCCTGAGAGGAACGTGACCCAGACAGAACTCCTCACTCCCCTGCACGGGTCTGCTTCCCCAGCCTCAAAGTAGAGCCCCATTCCCTTCACCCCTACCCTCCTCATTTCCCTGGGCCAGGTCCCCAGAATCTCAGAGTATCTGTCTTGAAGCAGGTTCCTAAAGCACCTGGCAGGTGTTTCCTTGGCCCCGGGAACTGTTTGGGGAAATGAAGACTGTCCTGTGAAATACCTCCATTTTACAGAGAGCAAAATCAAGACCCTGAGAGGGGTGCCAGCTGCCCAAAGACCCCTCACCCCTGCTTCCCCATCCCCCATCCCAATAAGAGCACAAATCATGAGCCTTCCAGTTTTGCACAATTTTGCTCAATTTCCTGCCTGAATGGCCTGGGGCCTGACCCTCTGCAGGTGCTCAGGAAATGTTCATAGAATCAATAAAGGACAGCTAAGTCTCCCGTCTTCTGAAAGCTCTTTGTTTCCTCCCTCCCTCCTCCTCTGTAATGTCTCACAACTGGTTCCTTTCTCTTCTTTGCCGCTGCCACTGCTCTAGTGGCCAGGGCTGGGCTGGGCGGTTGCTGGGGAGATGGCGCTCACCTGCCCTTCCTCCTCTCTGACAGACCCACCTGGCATTTACCGTAGAGGTCCCACACTTTCATGTCTCCAAGCCTTTGCTGTCCCTTCCACCAGGGTCCTTCCATTCCTCACAGCCACTTTGCATGTATCCTGCCAGGCCCACCACAGCCACTGCAGAAAGCTTGCTGATCCCCTCAGAAGAACTGGTCCTCATTACAAGCAGGGCCATGGACAGGGAGCCACCTTCCCTACTAAGTGGGCCCGGGGGTGGGAGAACCTGTCAGCCAGAGGAGGGGAAGGGCACCCGTTGGCTGCATCCTGGGGAGAACACTGGGTTGGTGGTCAGGGGGCCTAGGCTCTCTTTCTGGTCAGCACTGTGTGGCCTTGACCTTGCCTACCTATGAAATAGGCTGGTACAGGTCTCTCCAATCCATACTCCAAGTCTATCTTGTTCACGGCTACATCTTGGCACCACCAAGCATAATGCCAGGTATATAGTAGTTGCTCAATAAATACTCACTGAATGACAGACCTCTAAAGTCCTGCTTCATGCCAGGGTTCCAAGGTTCTGCACTTGGTATTGTCCAGGCAGACATTTTGGGCACCACCCACGGACAGCCAGAGGGGAATGCTTCACTACTAACTTCAAAGAGCAATACACTTTCACATAAATGATGTTATTCAACCCTCACAACAGCCCCATGGGCTGGACTTTCCTGTCCCCATTTCACAGATGAAGAAAGTGAGGCTAGAAGGTTAAGTGACTTGATCAGGCTCACACCCAGCTCCTTGGCTCCAAATTCAGTGTTCTTTCTGCTGCCTCCAAATGCTTTCCTTTGCTCTTAGAATAAACCCCAAGCCCTCCGTGACCTAGGAGGCCCTGTGTGATCAGACTCCAAGACACTCTCCAAACTTACTCGCCCCCTGAATCAGAACCACACTGGCCTTCTGCCTGCTCCTGTAATTCTCTAAGCTCATTCCCACCTCTGGGCTTTTGCATTTGCAATTTCCTTTGCCTGGAAAGTCTGTCGTTACCATCCAGATCTCAGCTCCAATGTCACCTTTTGAGAGAGGCCTTCCTTGCCCACCCAAGCTAGATCTTTCATTTCCCTCATACACCACCTGAAATGGTCTTATATGTCTATGGCCTGTTGATTGTCTGTGTCCTCCAGGAGGAGAGACCTTGCTGCCTGGTTTCCCCTGTGGGCCAGTTCTCTGGAATAGCACCTGGCTCAGGGTGGCTGTTGGTTGGATGGATCCATACCTTGCAGTTCTGCCCAGATGTGTTAGAGAGTAAACCTGTGAACTCCCATCTTCTGGGAGGAGAGGTCGGGGCTCTGGGCTTGGTGGGGAGGTAACGGTGATTGGGGGCCAGGGATATGGCAGGTTGGGGGCAGTGGGAATGGAAGGTACAGCCCACTCCCAGAAGCTAGATTCAGGAAAGGCGGAAACTGGGAGACGCTGCCCACCCTTGTCCCTCCCCCCCACCCGCCCCACCTCCGTCCTCACACTCATTTCCTTCCCAGAGTCAGTCTCATTTGCTTTCCCTAAAAGCTGCTGGAGGAGCCAATATGTACGTGATGAATATTTCATCTCCTGAGCGTGGGTTTGCAGGAGAGCTGTGATCCCCCGGGGAGGGAGTGCTGCCCAGCCGTGCCTGGGAAGGAGGGGGCTGAGATGGGCGCTGGCAATAGGCTCCCAAGGATGCAGGTTCCAGGGCCCACCCCAGCCCCTGCTCACACCTTTGGCACTGGAAGTCTCAGAGGGGGTGGGGCAGGCCTGAATCTGGGGCACAAATACTTCATGCTCCCGGGACTCCCAGCCTTTCTTGGGGTTCACCTGTGGCTAGGGGTGGACTTTGCCATGAGCTCAGAAACTCAAATTGTCAAGGCCAAAGGTGCCATTGGCATGACAATGGCCAGAGTTGTGGAGCATGCCCTGGTCCTCACATATAGTGGCTTCTCAAATAGGAATCCTGTGAATTGTCTCACCCCGGGGACCAAGGCTGGGAAACTACTGTCTGAGAGAGGAAGCAAGGGACAGATAAAGCACTCTGGAGGACAGGAGGAAATAGGAACAATTCGGCTACTCTTGTCCCATGCCCATCCTCAGCCCTGTACTGTGCTCTCTGCCCCTCACGATGCCACAGCGGCCCACAGCGAGGCCAGACTGAGATTCTCTCACTCTGGAGTCTGGCGGTCCTGGCCACCAGTCCTCTGCAGTTCACCAGTTGAGTGACCTTTGAACTTCTCTAAGCCTCAGTTTCTCCTTCTGAAAAATGGTGTTGGTTACAACACCTGGCAGGGTCATTCTTAGGGGCCAGCAGGGGGCATGGCACATGGTGTGAACTCGGGATTTAGTGTCTTCACCACACACACACACACACACACACACACACACACACACACACACACACTCACACCGTTACAGTTCCTCTATCGTCCAGTTCTGGTTGGAAAACAAATGGGCACCGTTGCCTCCTCCGTCACCTGCATTCCCTCCTCTCCCTCTACCCTGTCCACCCCGCTGCCACTCACCCCACTCCACAAACTCGAGCCTCCACTCCCTGAGGAATGGGGGGTGGAGAGGGAGGGCCTCAGCCAGTCCTGGGTCAAGATGACCCCTGGCAGTGTCCCCCCAACACCGGTCCCGCCCTCTGCAGCCGGACCTGCCCCTCCCCCAGCGGCCAGGCGTGCAGTCCCATCCCTCCATCCCCACCCACCACATTACCCTCTGAATACTCTCATTATACCATTACTAATTAGGGCTGCTCAGCAAATTGGCGGCTGCATTAGAGGGAGACAGTGTGCGGAGCATATGGCATAATATCGTATTAATGAACACTCTAAATTCAAACCCGGGTCAGCTGCTCGCTTCTCGCCAGTGTCACCCACGCTAAAGGAGGGAGGGGAAAAAAAAAGCAGTCAACCTTTCCTTCCCTTTCCTTGCCTCTCTCCAAACACACATTCCGCGGTGTGGGCCGGGCTGGGCTGCCGTTGCAGGGTGGGCTTACGTGGGCGCTGCAGAAGGGCCTCCTCCCACCCCTGCTGTGTATAAGTGGGTGCTTCTATTATTGTAATTAATAATAATAAACCAAGGCTGTGGCCAGGCCCTTCACCTGGATTGTCTCTGTGTCTCCCAATGTCCCCGTGGAGAGGCTTCAGTACAGAGGGGCAGTCTGAGGGCCACAGAGGTCATGGTGCTTTCTCAGGGTTGCATGGTCGTCAAGCTCCAGTGGTCGAGCTCTGCAACCCTTGCTGTTCCTGCTTGTCCAACCCCACAGGGGGAGCATGTGGCTTGTAGGGCTCAACCCAGCAAGACGGGGGTAGACAACAGTCCTCCTCCTCATTTTCTGTCCTTCTCCTCCTTCCCATGTCCCCCACAGGACACTCAGAGTGACATTTTGCGGGATGGTCTGTGAGTCTTGGAGGTGCCCTCCTGCCTCCCTGCGTCCTGGGGGGCGGAAGTGAGGGGGAGGCTGGATGAGTGGGGGCCATGTTGGGGTCAGTGCAAAGAGGCCTGGTGGAAGAGCTGAGCTCTGAGCAAGGCTCCCAAGAGGAATGGAAAGACCTGGACCAAAGTTGGCCTCTCCCCTCGCCCCCAGCCATGGGGCCAGTGCCCACAGATGCCCAGGATTGGGCCTGTCCAAGCTTCCTGACTCCTAGTTCCGAGGCAGGGATGAGCTTGCAAGGGCCGCCCATCCGTCTTGCCATCTGAGGGGCTCTTGTCAGTGATTCTCAGGTTACCAGGTTTCCTGAGCTCCTCCGTCCTAACTTCACATCAAGGGGAAAGGCAGCTTCATGCCTGTTGCCTGCTGAGGGGTGGAGGCGAGCCCACTTGTGCACACATCTCCCATCTCCCATCTCTGCCCAGGCTCATCCTCGCCCTGCTCAAAAGCATCCCTCAACTTCACCTTCCCTGGGAAGCCCTCCCTGATTAAGACCACAGAGCCCCTGGTATCCAAGAGTGTCTTGGAGATTCATCGTACTTGGTGTCCCCAGGTTGAGGACTGGGTCTCTCCATTGGAGAAGGGAGAATGGGAGAGGCTGGCCAGATTCCCACTTAAACAAAACCCAAACAAACAAACAACAACCCCTCCTCCCTCTGCCCACCCCCACCCCAGCACTGGGTGCTGGGTTCCCTAGGATGAGGCCCCCTTTCGGTGTCTCAGGCCTGTGTGTGGATGCTCTGGGCTGGGAGTCAAGATGGGTTTCAACTCCAAATGAGTCACAGTGCAAGCCCTGTCTGGCCCCTCCCTGCCCTCAATCTTGGTGAGTTCAGTTCCTGACACCCTCCTGGTCTTCCTCACCTGGGGATTTGTGAAGATCAGCAGATGTTCCGAGGCCACAAAACGGTTTACTAAGACCCATTGTTTGGGAGGGACCCTTGTCAGAGCTCCCAGGCTTAGCCCCCTCCTCTCTCAAGTCTAAGCAGGACATGGAGTTCCTATCTACCTCTGGGGTGTGTGCGATGTGTCTGTGGGGGAGAATTGGGGGTGATGGGAGGACACTGACTGCCTTGGCAGGGCCCCAATCCAGAATCAGGGAAGTGTCACCTGAGCTCTCACCTCCATGTTGACGCAGGTTTCCAGGGAGTGAGTGCCTTCTCTCTTCACTTTTCCATCTGTGAAATGGGTGTATTCACAGTAGCTTAGCCGGGATTGGAGGATGTTTCTTACCCCTGGGGCTTGAGGCAGTGGCCTGGCTGAGTGTGGACCATCCCTCTCCTCCCCAGTTGGCTCCAGCAAAATGAAAGAGAACAGCTTGGACAAACAACTGCCCCCCTGCTGGGCTGCCACACAAGGATGGAGGCTGGGGATACCTTGCGCCACTGCCTGGAGACTCCTGCTGTGGACAGCCTGGGGCTAGCAAGCTGCCAGACCCTTGGGGGTGCCAATAGGGGGAGGGGGCTCTGTGCTGGAGATCCCCTCCCCCATAGACCTTCAGACCCCACGAGAGGCACCCCCGACTGCAGAGTAGGGGCCCAGCTTCAACCACTACAGGCTCTGTCCTGCACACCCCTGCCCCCCCAGCCACCCTGGCTGGCATCTGTGCCACACTCCCAACTCATGCCACGGTCATAGGATCATTTTCCTTTGTCTCCAGAACCTGCAGGTCCTCTCCCTCCTCCCCATAGCTCTTACCAGCAGGGGAGTCCAGAGGAGTAAATAATTGTCGCCCCTCCCAGCCTGGACCAGCCGGGTGGAACGCAGGGGTGTCATTAAGCCAGGGATGCCAATTATTTATCTGCCGCCATCAAGCCACACAGCCCTCCCTGATAATGGACCCCCCAACCCCACTCCCTGGTAGGGGAGTAAACAAGCCCAGGAAAGGTGTTGACTGGTCTCTGGATTTTAGAAGCAGCTTGTTGGAACTTGCCTGGGTGTGGGGATGCCCCACTCCATCTCTCCAGAGGCAATAATACAGCTCTATGTTGCGGCTTTGGCTCTGCTCTGTGTGTGTGTACATGTGTGTGCTTGCATGTGTGCATGAGCCAAGATTCCATAGAGGTTTAGACTCTTCCCCAGGGAGGAGTGGCTGAGCTAAAAGGGAGCTGAAAGGCCGTCTCCTTGGAAGCCTGGACCTGGGACCCAGAGAGGTAAGGTGACTTGCCCAGGTGACAAAGCCAGCAGGACAGAGCCCCTGGGTAAAGTGTACTTTCCACAAATGACCCCTGTTGCTAAAACTCTGTTCAGAAACCCCCTAAATACCAGAACCCCAAACTCACGCTTTGCACACCGTTTTGTCCCACTGGCCTTATGTCCAGGGCAAGAAGGGGCTGGCTACATAACTTGTGGCTCCCAATGCAAAACAAACGGCAGGGCCCCTTGTTCAAAAATTATTCAGGTTTTCAAGACAGCAACAGAAGAGCATGAAACCATTAAACTTCCTAAGCACAGGGCTCTGTGCACAGATCACCAGCCCATGAACCTGGCCCTGGGCTAGGACCTTGTCAATCTATTTCCTCTGCAGCTGTGGAGGCCTTAAAATCCCCACACACATTCTAGAAGCCTCCCTTCCTAGAGTCAGGGTTCCACAGCTCCTGCTAAGTGCAATCAGGGGAGGGGAAGCTGAGTTAGCATCCCAGATCTGGGCTGATCTCCCCAACAGAATCGGGGAGAGTCGGCCTGGGGATCAGTTGGAGCTGTCTCTTGCAGGGGGCAGGGGGCAGTGGGCACAGGCTCTGGCATTTGAGGGAAAAGCTGCCCAGGCTGAGGCTCTGTGGATTTCAGAAGGGGGCAGGAGCCAGGGATTTCTGGGTCTGTGCTTCCTCAGTGTTTCCATGTGTCTTATAGAGGGCGTGTGTTTTCACCTTTGTGGATTTGTAGCACTGTGTGTTCAGGGAATGCCGGTGCATGTGTGCACAGGCTGCACATACACCTGTGTGTGCACTCACAGCCCAAGAGCAAGGTGGGCAGGCGTATCCCCCCCAAACCCCGCGCTGCTCCCGTGGGTGCCCCGGCCTCTGCTATGGAGGGCATGTTCCTATCCTCAGGCATTCCGCATTGGAATTCAGGCCCTTGCTAGCCTGTTCCCTGCTCACTAACTATAAACTATCTGATTTATATTCATTAACCAGTACTAGACAGCGGCAGGCGCAACAAACTTCAGTGGGGGACAAGCCTCCATCGACAGGCGGACTGCATTTCAGTTAATTAAGGGGCTGTAATTGTTGTCCAGGACAAGGGTCCCCAGGGCACAGGCTTTGTAAATAACTACCCTCCACTGCCCCCACCTCCCACCCCACCCCTCCCTGCCTACTTTCCTCCTTCCCAGGTCTCTGAAGCCAGGTAAAGCAGCTGGAGCAAGAAAGAATGCTGTGTGGAGGTGGGGGTGAAGACCCAGATGTGGGGGACACCCCTCCTATGTCCTTGCCCCAGAAAGGCCACAGTTCCAGAGCCTGAGGCAGGTTGGGGATGTCCTGGGTTGAGCATGGTGGGGCTGGTCATAGAAACCTAGATTTTACTGCCCAAACTGGCTAAGTCCAGGGAGGCAGGACCTGCCCACACACACACACTGGGGCACCAGCGTGTGCACTCGTGCGCGGACACCACACACGAACACGCACACGTGTACAGCCCTCTGGGCCAGTTGTTCATGCTGTTTCTCCCTTATCTGCCTACATGTCCCCACGGGGAGCTCAGCCCTGGAACCTGGGCACTGGTCAGGCTCTCTGGCACCTGTTGGGCATGGGAAGACTTTCCGGGGTCAGGCAGAGAGCTAAACAAGAAGGCGGTGTGATCTCACCAACCCGGACAAATGGAGGGAGGCACCTCTTATAAGAATCTAAGGAGGAAGCTGGGTGCAGCAGCATGCACCTGTGGTCCCAGCTACTCAGGAGGCTGAGGCAGGAGGATTGCTTGAGCCCAGAGGTTTGAAATTAGTCTGAGCAACATAGCAAGACCTCATTTTTAAAATTAAAAGAAGCTAATGAGGAAGGCTTGTTCCCTTTGGAACTGTCAGACAAATGGGGAACTTCCAGTCTGATAGGGTGGTGGGCCATCCAGGAGCTCCTACCTTGGTAGGGGAGAAATTTCTAGTCTGACATAGAGTGGGGAGGGGGAGGTCTGGGAAGACTGTCTATGAGAGAGGTACATGCGAAAGATATCCATAGTGACCAGGGTAAATGGGTATCATGCAGGCGAGTGGGTGATCCCTGGGAAAGCCAAAGAGCAGGAAGGAGAGTCTCAAGCAGTGCTTGACTTCAGGGATGCCCCGACTGCAGCAGCAGATGAGCTTTACTGGAGGCCTGCTTCATCTGGCTTTTCTTCACACAGATGCTTCCGGGTGCCCACCGTGTGCCAGGGACGAATGGCAAATAAGACTGCCGGGTTCCCTGCCCTCCCAGAGAGCAAAGGGTGGGAGACAGTGTGTGCACACGCATGTATGCATGCCTAGATGTTGTGCGGGTTGTGTGTATGTACACGTACGTGCTCTGTGCTCTTTGTACATATTTTCCAAATATCTACTGAGTGTCTGCTGCTACATTTCAAACACCCTATGGGGCACACAGAACAAAACAGCAAGCATGACATTCACCCCCGTATGTGCGTGTGTGCATGTGCATGCGGTACGTGTCCACGCCCTGTGTGCCATGCCTGTGGGCGAGTGTGCAGGCCCTTGCAAGGGAGCTTCCTTCAGCCCGCTCGGGACTTGAGCCAGGACTCGTCCCACCTTGTGATCATTGCCATGGAATCATCATCCTCAGACATTTTTGAACCCATGACCATGTCTACTCTCACTCCCCCAGCCCCACCCTGGCTGTGGGCCCAGGGAGCCTGCATGTGTTTTGTTCTCAGCCTTAAAAGGTATCAGCTGATCTTGAATCACTGCCTAATCACCCTAACCCAATCAGAGTTGATTTTTGTTAACCTCACTTGCAGTTTAGAATATCTGTACCCAGCCTCCACCCCACCATCCCAGGCATGAATCTGGGGGTTGGCTACAACCCTTGAAGTGACTTTTGACAGGAAGGCCTGGAAGTAGGTATTTAACTTGGATCTATCTAGAGTCTAGCAAAGAAGAGAAAATAAGTGTCCGTGTCTCCCCCCACGTCTACCTCCATTTTTACCTATCAGCCCTTATCTAAAAGAAAAATTAGAGAGTTATTAGGAGTTTCATTAGGGGTGAGCAGGTTGGTAATGAAATTACATTTCAGCTCCTTCTCAGCCCCTGTAAGTATTAAGTGGTTTGATCAATGGTGTTCACACAATTAATTCTGCCTGATTGCAGAGAGTGACTAACTCGACAGTCGGGTTTCCCATCTCGAACTTTGTCTCTTAGCCAAACGTGTCGTCGGGAAGCTTAGGGGGCTGCGGACAGGGGCCCCTGTCGGCGAAGGCCTTTGCTGAATGCCACATTCAAGCTCCTGTAGATTATTTTTTCTTTAAGCTTGCAGGAAATTTAGGTTTCACACCAAAATTAAATTATTGAATTCTACACCAGGAGAGACGAGATAACCCACCCTCCTGCTCCAGTTTATTCATCTGACCTGCATACCTAATTCCTGACCGGCTCTGAGACCTAATCCATCCCAGGCCTCCTTCCCAGGACAGGGCAGCACAACCTTCTTCCCCCGCCTCGCCTGGGTCTTATCCCCGGCTGTCAAGAGAGCCTTCCTTGTATCCCACTCAAATCTCTGCTGCTTTAAGTTAATCCTCTGACTCTTGTTGGGTCTTTGGGGGATATGGAAGGCTGCTTGGTAGGGCCCTTTGTGAAATGACCCTGCTCACAACACAGTTATGTTCCTGAAGCTGGGGGACCTCCAGTTCCTGGGACTCTGCCCGCCACGACGTATTTCATTCTGCCATCATCCCACGCCACTTCCCCATGGCCTCTGGACACAGTGCCCCCGCAGGGGTGGGGTGGGCCTTTGCAGGCTGTGCTGGCTGTCCACACACGCCCAGAGTGAGCCCTGCTTCTCAGGAACGTCTCCCATGGGAGAACCTGTGTTTACTGGAGGCGAAGGCTGTAAGGGTGTTGGTGACCATGAGTAGCTGGGAAGGGGTGGAAGGGCAGAGAGAGGGGACAGATAGGCTAAGACTGGGACACAGGAAAGATTCCGATATTACATTCTTTGAACCTCACTGAGGGGCACATACTGTTTTAAGACACGGTTTTGTGAAATCCTCCCAACTGCCTGAGGAAATGGGTATTCTTTTATCCCCCTTTAGCAGATGAGAAAACTGAGGCTCAGAGGAGTTAAGGTCTCCTCTAACCTCAGTAAGTGGTGGAACTTCCTGAGAGGAAGGGTGGGAAAGGAGCGTGCCTTCCTTACTCAGCTGGGGCTCACTGTAGCGCCCCAGAGACCCCTTCACGTGGAAGCCCTCCTCCAGCATAAATGGAAATGAGAGGTCGCCAGCAGCCTGGAGCATCCCCATTACTCATCCCTGCCTGCGTGTTTTTTTCTCAGCATCAGGAAGACCTCGGCTTCTTGCTGATTTGTCTGCCTGTCCTGTTGTGTTGGGTCACTTGTCCAGCTCTGACAACAATGGGCAAATCGTAACATTCAAGCCCAGTTCTGCAGCACCAGGGGTTAAGGAAGGAGCCACTAGGAGGAAAAAGATTTTGTGCTGCTTGACCAGTAGGATGCGCTAAGGCCAGCTGATGAAAGCCTGGGGGCAGGGGTTCTTGGGCCAGGAAGGTGGCCTTTCCTCTGAAAAGGAAGGAAAGGAAATGTTATTGGGCCCTCCTTCTCTTTGTAACTTTTGCTCCAGACTCTGAACAACCGTAATGACCTACAATAAAGGACATAGTCCACCAATTTTCATACATTCATCCGACGGAATATTATGCAGCCATCAACAACATGTGATAACACGGGGACATGTTCATGATAAGGGGGAAATCAGGGCGGAAACAGTGCAAGCCCAGTTTGGAGTGTGTGTGTGTGTGTGTGTGTATGTGAGACTGACGCTATGCCAGGCCCTGTGCTGAGCAGCACCAACACATCATCTTGCTTATTCCACATCATGATCCTGTTAGGCTAATGATATTATTATCCTCTTCTTATAAATGGGGAAATTGAGACTCAGAGCAATTAGGTAACTTACCAAAGCCCACACAGCTAATACCTGGAGAAGTCGGGATTCTGTTCCAGACACTCTGGCTCCAGCACTTGTGCTCTTAAACATTGCCTTATAATGATCCTGTGTCATCAGCCTATCCTATGCACTTTACAAAGTACTTTAATGTTTATGATTTATTTTATTTTATATATTTTTGTAGAGACAGGATCTTGCTATATTGCCCAGGCTGGTCTCAAACTTCTGGCCTCAAGTGAGTGATCTTCCCACGTTGGCCTCCCAAAGTGCTGGGATTATAGACATGAGCTACCGCACCCGGCCTGTTTATGATTTCATATAAAAATATTTACAGCCACTCTCAGAGACACCTATTAATGAGTCCATTTTATAGATTAAGAAATCGAGGCCCAAAGAAGTTAAGAGCTTTGCCCAAAGTTGCAGAGCTAATCAACTGTGGCAGGACTCAGATTCAGGTGTGTCCTGATGCAAAGCCCTGCGCTATGTCACAGAAAGAACAGAAACAGAGACAAGCTAAGTCAACACAGACAGATGTCAAAACAGACACAACAGAGACAGAGCAAACCAGATCCCTGAAAAAGGGAAGGGAAAGCATTCTCTGCCTGTCTCTGCTCAAATGTAGAGGGGAAAAAAATCATTTTAAGCAGGTGCCTCATAGCCTTGCATTTAAGAAAAATGCATGGAATTGAGTTCCTCAAAAGCTAGGAAAGCTGAACCAAACTGTCACTGGGGCTTGAAATGAGATTTTATGTTTTCCCTGTTCTGGGCACTGAGCCGTCAGTGCTGCCACGTGCCAGGCTGGTGAGGACCACTTGTTCGTTAGGGACATCAGGGGCCGGTGGCCGTCCGCCCAGCCTGGCCCAGCCTGGTCCTAGCCTGGTGAGTGCCAGCTGCTTGCAGGCCTGTGAGAGGGCTGGGCTCAGAGAACGGCCACGCGGGTGTTCTAGCTCCTTGCTGCTCAGAGTGTGGTCCACAGACCAGTAGCAACAGCAGTGTCACTGGTCAGGAATGCAGAGTGTCGGGCCCTGCCTACTGAATCAGAATCTGTATTTGAACAAGATCTGGAGGTGATGTGTCTGCACATAATGGTTCGAGAAGTCCTGCTCTAGCTGAAATCTGAAATCTGAATGGGAGACAGGCCGGGTCTCAAAGGCCCCTTCACCCCTCTATCCTGGGCCCCCAAGTGTGAGCAGCTTGCACAAACTCTGGGAGAGCTGAGGCTGACAGTGTGTGGCCACAGGTACACGGGAAGGAGGGAGGGAGGAGGCCCTCTCGGACCTGAACTGCTTGAGGCACCTGCCACCCACAGCTAGAGAGGGAGGGGGTGGGGAAGTCTGTCTCTGTCAGCAGATCTTTCTGGAAGGAGAGTCAAGGTGCCCCTGGTCCCCTCCCCTCCCACGTGGGGACCGAGTGTGAGAACACCATGTGCAGGCTGGAGGGCAGGTGGCCAAGGGCGCTGGGTTCACCTTGCCCCAGGTATCACCGTCTGTCCCTGCCCCTGCTGGCCCTACACTCCCCGAGCTGGCCCCAAAGGGTCAGACCAAGTTGCTGCTTCTCTCCAGAACAGGGAGGAACTCAGTCCCTCTGCTCCCTGCCCCAGTCCTGGGGGGCACCTGCTGAGGCACCTGCTCCTCCCCGCCTCCTCCTGGCCACCTGACAATCAGAGCCCAGCACACAATCTCCTTAAAGAGACAGCTGCACACTGTTTCTTCACGTGTAACCACCCTGAGAACAGAGACGCAGAGACCGTGGGCAGCTGTGACAGCCAAGAGTTGTGCCCACGGTCTCCAGCCTGGGGAAGGGGCTGGGCTGCCACCCTTAGCCCACGAGAATTAGACATCATCTGGTTCCAGAGGTTCTCGGCCCTGACTGTGCACTTAACTCACCTAAGGAGCTTTAAAAACACTGATTCGTGCAGTCCGGCCCAAGCCCATTAAATCAGAATTTCTTGGGATAGGCGGAGGTGAGGGGAGAGACATTAGTATTATCTAAATACTCAAGTGTGGCCAGGGTCAAAAGAACCACCAGGCCAGGCCACCCACCTCCTTCTGCCGATGAGGAAGTGTGGCCCAGACGATGACAACAGGGACATAGCTGCCTCCCAAGGGAAGGGCTTGCTCAGTGTCTCACAGCAGAGCCCAAGCTGGAACCCACCCAGGCAACACAGCGGGCTCCAGGCACTAACAGTTTACCCGCCCCACACTCAGGCGCAGGCACAGAGGGGACAAAAAGGACCCTTCCCCAGCCTGGCCAGGACAGTCCTCCTCCCTCACCCACCAGCTGGCAGTGGGCAGAGAGGTAAAACCTGGTGCAAAGAGCTCTGCCCTCAGTGGCCCCCTGATCTTGGGAAAGCTGCTTAACCTCCTGGACTATTTCTTCACCTATAAAAAAAATGTCTAAATTACAGACTTGCGGTGGGGACGCCTGACACACGACGCACACAGGTGTTCGATAAAATGTTGCTGCATGAATGAATGAATGAATGAATGAATACCTGGTTCTCCACTTAGAAATCTGAGATCTGCAAATCAATCCTAAGAGTCAAGTCATCCAAGGTTCCCGAGCTTTTGAAACTTCTCCTGGGAAGGGTGGGGGGCAAGGGAGTGTTTTCTTCAAGGGGCAGAGTTTATCCACAGGGTTGAGGGCCCAGGATCCTAGGCCAAGGTGTGCACTTCATTCATTTTCCAGCTGCCTCCTGGCCAGCCCTGTCCCCTGGAGCAGCTCTGAGGGTGGGGATACTCCCCTTCCCTTCAGCCCTCCACCCCACTGGAGCCCAGCCAGGGTGCCTGTGGGGTCACCGAGATGCTGGTGTGGCCCAGCAGGGCCCCACTTCCTGTGCCGGCCAGGGTGAGTCTAGCCAGAAGAGGGCTGTGCCGTCCCTCTCAGGGCTGGTGACAGGTGAGCAGCCTCCTCTGAGGGCTGAAGGAGGGGAGGGGAGCCCCTCTCAGCTCCCCCTGACTGCAGGTCCCAGCGGGCACCCTCTGCCACCACTTCTGTCAGTTTCCTGGGTCTCAAACCTCTGCCAGTCAGTTTCCTGGATCCCAAACCCAGGGGGCTCTGCTCTGCCACTCCTTGCTGCCGGCTCCCCGCTCCATGAAAGCTGCAGTTCTACGCCTTCCTTCACTCTCATTCCTCACCCGGCCCATGTCACCATAACCTCCTGTGCCGCTGCCCCACCCCTGTGTGCCCCAGGCTACGGTGAGACCCGGCAGGGCCCACCTTAATCAGCTCCTTCATCACTGCTTTGATGAGACAAAAACCTGCGGATGGAGAGATCAAACTAACTGTATTGGGGCATGAAGTGGGGGCAGGGAGTATCTCCCGGATCTGAGCTGCCATCCTGGGGCAGGAGGGGGCATCGCTTGTTTTCCTTCCTTGAGCAGGTACAAAAGAAGCCACATTAACACAGCCCTGCCTTTGAAGCTGGCCTTTGAAACCTGGACTCCTGGGTCTGTGCCAGCTGGCCCAGACGCCAGAGCCCCCACCCCACCCCACCCCACCCCAGCCCAGCCCTCTGCTGCTGCTGCTGCTGCTGCTGCCGCTTGTGGCCTGGGAGAGCAAAAGGCTCTGGCCTGCCTCCCCACCATGTTGTCTAGGACCTGGCTTGTGGGCAACTGTCAGGGCCAGGGCAGGGTGCAAAGGTTCTCCACTGGGGCACGAACTCAAACTTCAGAGGGCTGCAAAACACACGTGCTCCCAAATACACATGGGGCATCTATTATCTGCCAGCTGTCTTCACACATATGGGTGGCCTCCTTTCTTCCTCACAGTTGCTATTGTGTCCTGGGGCCCATCTTATAAATGAAGAAACTGAGGCTTTGAGATGTTTAATAATTTATCCAAGGAGTTAGGGTTGAAAATCTTCTGATCCCAAATCCAAGGGTGTCTCCCTATTGGAAAGTCCTACCACCCTAAAGGTAAAAAATAATTCCCAATTCCCAGTCATCAACCCAGTCACATGCTTCAGTCTCCAAAGCTAACATCTCATGAAAGGCTGCCCTTTCTTATTCGGAAGTGCGTTCAGCCACAGGTAGGGTGCATGGGCAGCTCACGTTTTTTCCTCCAGGCACGTCAGCGCTAGCTTTGTCTTTCAATGTCTGGTGGCAAGGGCTGGAGACCCACAGAGCTCCCCCTTGGAATGATGGAGCGGCAGGAAGGACTCAGCTCCTACTCAGGTAGAGAGAGGCAGAGCGGAAGACCCCCCCATTCCGACTCAGGCTGTCGCCTCTCTCGCCTGACCCCTCACCTGACCCTCTGCGCCCTCTCTTCCTCTCCCCACCCCATCTCCTGGCCCCTTACCTCGCTCCAGACTACCTGATCAAAGGCAAGGATCTGGGAGCATTAATGATCTCCTCCCTCCCTCTCCCCTTCCCACCCCTCCTGCTACTCTTCCTGCCAGGACATAAATAACTGTTTCCCCAGGTGGCACCAGGCTGGGTCAGAGACAGGAAGGGCCCTTCTACATCAGCTCCCACATCTTACAGAGGAGCAAGCTGAGGCCCAGAGAGAGGGTGATTTTCTTATGATCACACAGCAAATTAGTGGCTGAGCTGGGACCGAGGTGACACTTAGACCTTTGGGAGCCTAAACAATGAAGAGATTTTGTTTTCTCTTCCCAGCATAGGTGTTTCAAAATAGAAACAACACAAAGCTGCAAAACAGAATTAGTAAAAGTCAGCACTGTCCCATAGAACTTTCTGCAAGGATGGAAATGTTCTCCGTTTGTGCTGTCTGATAGGATAGCCGCAAGCCACCTGTGGCAAGTAAGCACTTGAATTGTGGCTAATGTGACTGAGAAGATGAACTTTTAATTAAATTTCATTTTGATTAAGTTTAATTTACATTTATATAGCCACTTGTGGCTAGTAGCCGTCCTGTTGGACAACTCAGAGCTGTATGCTAAATTAATACCACTTCTTTCTAGATTTTCTGCTTGCAAAATTCTGGTTAAGTTCATCAAAATTCAACTCTTTGGTTTGGGTTTTGTTTTTGTTTTAGGGGTTCCCTAAACCACTAAGTCTATTTATTGAATAAATTTATCCATTTACAGACTCAAACTTGGGTCTGTAAAAAGTAACAAATGTTACAAAGAAAATTCTATGGGATGTCCAAAGATGACTAGATTGCATTCAGTGTAAGGGTGGTTGGGCCACCTAAGAGGGACTTTCATGGAGGGGGGTTGAGGTAGGCCTTGGAGGATTCGCACAGGGTGGTCAGTGAGCAGGCACGTCCCAGACAGTGGGAATAGCATACACGAAGGCTCAGAGGCAGGGAACGCAGGGCATGCTCAGGATCAATGTCCCGTGCACAGGGTGCATATAGGCTCAGCAGGACATAAAGATCTCCCGGTTTTCTGAGCTGCAGTCTCTTTCACCTTGTCATCCTCTGACCACTGTCCAGTTTTCCCAGGGGAGCCCTTGTGGCTTTCTCTGCTGGAGGAAGGGCCCATCTGAAGGGATGGGGAGAGAAGGGAGCAAGCCAGGAGGGCAGCCTAATGGCTATGGGCCATGTGGGGACTGAAGAGTGATGGGGGAGCTCTGGGTCTCCCCATCTGAATCCTAACCCTGGCAGAGACCCTTGGAGGGTGGGACAGATGCTGAGGCCATCGAGAATCAGAGCCCAAATAACCTTCCAGTCCCAAATCCCCACCTAAGGTTTTGGCTCAAGGTCCTCGATAACAGCCTTCTACTCCAGGGGTTGAGAGTGAGAAGACATCCCTTCCATAGTCAGGTTAAACATTTAAGAATTAGGGATCCAGGAAATACAAACAACTACACATCAATGTGACAAGGAAAAAAGAATACGACAGAAAGATGGACAAAAGATAAGAATAGGCAGTTCACAGAAGAAGAAACCCAAATAAATGATCAACAAGTAGGAAAAGATTATCAACCCCACCAGCAATCAGGACAACGCAATTAAAACAACAGTGTGACATCACTTCAGATTCATAGATCTTTATGAATTAAATTTTAATTCATAAAATTAAAAGTCTGACAATACTCATGTATTGGTGTGGATGTAGAACAACTGAACACCATAAGAAGGGGACTATTAATACTTAAGGATTGGGAGACTATAAACTGATACTATTTGTTTGGAGAGCCCTTTGGCAACATCTCACAGACTGTTGATGTTTGTGCCCTGTTGTGGTAAACTGTGACATTGGCGGTCCCTAATGAACCACACCTCCTGGTATTCACATCCTCATACGTTGACTCTAGCCTGGCCATGTGACTTGCCTTGGCCGATGGGTTATTAGCAAGAGTGACGCAAGCAGGGGCTTAATAAGCACTTGTCCTCTGGAACACTTCCTCTCAGAATCCCAGCACCACCATGCTGGGAGGAAGCCCAAGTCAGCCACATAGAGAGGCCAAGTGGAAGAAAACTGAAGAACACATCTGACAGCTAGCACCAAGGCCCCACACATAGGGCCCTAGTTGAGCTGTCCCAGATGTTTAACACGCTGATCATCACACTGGAAAAAAATGTTTTTTCCCTTGGAACCATAGAATTTGATTACAAATATAGAATGAAAACTTCAAAATTAAAACAATTCTTTCTAATTTAATAAAAAATTTATTACTTTTGGTTGTTTTCTGCACGTGAGTTATATGCAAATTGAAAAATAGTTCAGGCAGATCCCAAGACAAAGAGATGTATGAGTTATATATGCTTCATGAGGCCTTGGACTCAAAACCAGCATGAGTTAAATACAGCTCACATGGCAGTTAATATGTTAAGCCACTCATGATGCAAACCCAGACACTGCAGAAAAGAAACGAGTTGTCACCACCGTACCCTGCTTGAATTCCTAACCCACAGAATTGTGAGCAAATAAAAGGGATGTTGTTTTAAGCCACCACTAAGTTTGGGGGTGGTTTATGATGCAGTGATAGATAACTGATAGACCTGTCACCCAGCAATTCTATTCGTAGTTATACACCCCAGAGAAACACTTATATATGAGCACAAGGAGAAATATACAAGGATACTTATTACAGCCTATCAATAAACGAAGGACAAATTGAGACATATTCCTTCATTCAATGAATATGCCATAGAACTACATGTAACACGAAGGTAAACTCAAAACATACTGAACAAAACACCCAAGGTGCACAAGTTTACATACAGGATGCCACTTATATGAAGTTCTGAAGCATGCAGACCCATACCACGTTGTGCTTAAGTATTTATAAATGGTAGTTAAAACGTGCGTGGAAAGAATAAACCCTAAATTCAGGAAAGTGGTTACCTCTGGGAAGGGAAGGAGGAGAATGAGTCTTGGGAGGAACAAAGAGGGAGTTTCCTTTATACCTATAATGTTTTATTTCTTCAAAAAATATTTATCTGAGCAAATGTGGCAAAATGTTAAGATTTAACAAAGCTGAGTAGAAGATACACAAATGTTCATTATATTATTGTTTATAGTTTTCTCTGTGTGCAAAATATTTCATAATTAAAAAGCAAATTTAGAAAATAAGATTGGGATGGGACAATTCAAGAGGAAACAGATATGGAGAGAAGGTTCCCATGCCTCCTAGGCCTGTTCTCAGACCAGACCCTCTCCCCTGGCCAGCAGCCTTCCTATCCCTGGGTTCCTGAAGTCCTCCCTGTAGCCTCATCATAGAGCTCCCTTTCTATGTAAATATGAAAAAAGACTTTGAATAGTTGAGTTGCTTCAGCCTGGTGGTGAGGGTACAGAGAAGCAGACTAGTTAATAGGACATCTGACAAGAACTTAGCCACTCTGAGTTGGAGTCAACTCCTTCACAACTCCCTGTTGACCTTTTACAAACTGCTGTCTCTCTCTGACCCTCAGTTTCCTCATCTACAATAAGAGCCTAGTGGATTAGGTAAGGGATAGTCAACAGGCAGATCTTTCAGAATGAGCATGCGCCCCTTCCACACCCAACCAAGGTGACTCTCCATCTTGGAATTAAGAGAATTGCTTGGAATCTCCATAAGGGAAGCGGGAGCAGACATTTGAAGAAGCCCCTGGGGATTATGCTACACACACCTGGCTGAGATGACTTCTCAGGACCCTCCATTCCTGACATTCTAGGATTCTGTGATATGGCAGGGTCTACCTGAATTCTGTTAGGATT
Organism: Avahi laniger; assembly: GCA_963575035.1. Taxonomy (NCBI): domain Eukaryota; kingdom Metazoa; phylum Chordata; class Mammalia; order Primates; family Indriidae; genus Avahi; species Avahi laniger. The sequence continues at coordinate 55,008 of CAUYSK010101093.1, forward strand.
GTCCACAAAATTAACTGGACACATCTGAGGTGTCTGCTGCACACACTCTCCCTACCCCTCAGGCTAGTCTGTCCATCCATGTGTCTACGCATCCATTCATCCATCCATCCACCATCCATCTGTGCAGGAAACATTCATTGAGTGCCTACTATAAGCAAGCACTTTGCAAAGTGCCAGGAATTTAGCAATGAAGAAAATAGACATAATAATAATTAACTCATAAATCTCAGCCTCACTTCTTTCTGAGCACGTCATACTTATTAATTTATTTATTTACTCTGAAAACAGCTCTATAAAGTAGGCACTATTTTTATCCCTGTATTACAGATGGGGAAGCTGAGGCACAAAGCAGCCGTAATCCTGTAATCCTAGCACTTTGGGAGGCTGAGGATTGCTTGAAGCCAGGAGTTTGAGACCAGCCTGGGCAACATAGCGAGATCCCGTCTCTAAAAAAAAAACCAATTTTTTTTAATTATCCAGGTGTGGTGGCTCATGCCTGTAGTCCCAGCTACTGGGGAGGCTGAGGCAGGAGGATTGCTTAAGCCCAGGAGTTTGAGGCTACAGTGAGCTATCATCATACCACTGTACTCCAGCCTGAGTGACAGAGAGAGACCCCTGTGTCTTAAAAAAATTATCTATCTATCTATCTATATATATATATATATATCTGTGTATACACACACACACACACACACACACACACACACACACACACACACACACACATTTGTTGCCTAAGAACTACTACAGTAAGTGGGAGACTCAGGATAGGAACTCCAAGTTCCCAGTTCTCACATGGTTAAGCTCTCTGTAGCTGCTACTAAATTCCAATCAGCATCACCCTCTGCCCCCACTGTCCTCCATTCAGGTCCCTCTTCCCAGGCCTTCTCCCCACACCTCTCTGTGCAGAAGTGTGCCTGTCTCTCATCTCCTACCTCCACCTCTCACCAGGCCAAGGCCTTTTCTTGTGGCAAGAAGGGAGAACTATGAGCTGAGTGGGTCTGCCGTATGCTGGAAGGAAGGAGGGTTGTCCCTTGTGTGTGTGATGTTAGAGAGGGACCTTCAGCTCCTGCACAGAGATGGGAAGGGCAGAGCCATGATTTCCAACTGGCAGAGCCCGAGAGTGGGAGCGTGGGGGGCGACGTGGCTCCATGGGAGGTGCTGGGACAAGGCAACATGAGACCCAGAAGTCATCAGTCATAGTGATTATCATTTACTGAGCGTCCAGCCTGACTTTCAAGTGAGCTCTTGACAAGTATCTCATTTAACCTTCACAAGATTCCCATAAGGTAAAAATTACCATTCCCATTTTATAAATGAGGAAACTGAGTTTAAAGAGTCTATATAACTTGCCCAAGTTGCTAAGCTGGGATTTGAACTCAGGCTGCTTAACTTAATCATTTAACAAATACTTTTTGTAGGAAGCAGGCGCTGTCCTAGGTGCTGAGGACAGCAGTGGGCAAGGCGGCAAGGTTCCTGCCCTTGTGGAGCTTACATTCCAGTTGGAGGAGGCAGTTAGTAAACAATGAAACAAATGATTGGTCATTTCCAGTAATGGCAAGTGTTACGAAGACAATAAAAGTGGGTAATATGATTGAGAGAGCCTGAGGAACTTCCATTCCTTACCAATGTGATGGAATGGACGTTCTGCAAAAAACCTTCCAATACACAAAACACCTAGCAATGCTGCATAAAATATAGCCAACATCCCATTATAGGTACAGCTGTGGTGGCAAAAAATCGAGAGAAATCCTCAGGGGCTAAAATCAAAGAAGACTGTTCTTGTATTCTTCTGGTCTCTGAATGAAAATGAAAAAGCCTCTCCTGGGAATTCTGTAAACGTAGGCCGACCTTCGTACGAATTAGGACTCCACTGTACGCCACCCATTGGGAGCAGGAAAACCCAAGGCAATAGTTGAACAATGTTGGCAATGTTGAACAAACATGGACCTAAGCTGGTGTCAGCCTTAGGGTTGAGACAAATACAAATCCTCTCTGGAGGGACTAACCTCCAACCCAGGCCTCTCAGGACTTGCGTAAGTAAAGCTCTTTAAGCCTGGGCCCACATTCCAGAACGACACATCATCCAAGGAAATAAGCAACCATGAGTGAGAGTCTGCCAAGACGATGAGCACCAGAGGAGATCCCTGTGAATTTCATATCATGGCGTTATCAGAGAACAACAAAAAAGGTGTTTCTATTTCACATGTTTAAAGAGGGAATTAAGTCTGATTAAAGAAGATGGCATGCGACTGGTGGTCAGGGAAGAGCTTTTGAGGAAAAGACTGTTGAGATAAGACTTGAATGAGGAGCAGGAGCTGGCCACACAAAGATAAGACAGAAGAGCATCCCAGGCAGAGGAAGCAGCAAGTGCAAACATCCCAAAGCAGGACTGAACATGGGCTGTTGAGGAACAGGAAAAAAGTGTTCCCATGGGGATGACCTGGAAGGAGTCCGGTGCAGGAGATGGGGAGGGGCTGGATTGTGGCGATGGGCCCCAGAGGTCCCGTGAGCAGTCTGGTTTTTATTTGAAGTGCCATGGGAAGCTTTCAGGGCTTTAAGCAGGAGCTTGACACAAGCTGATTTGCATTTTTGGAAGATCCCTTTGGCCACCATGTGGGCATAGGTTGTAGGGAGGAAGCACAGTGGCCTAAGACTCAAAATCTTCCAGTATTTTCCAGAAAAAGATCCCCCTTATCCAGAGAGGAGCCCCTGGGATGGGAGTGGGTTGGATGGAGAGAAGCTTGATCCGTGAACTTGGCCACAGAGGGAGAAATAAGGAGCTGAGCCTGGATTGCCCTCTCTGACCCAACCACGTTGCCCAAATTAATGATTTCATTGATTCACTGATTCATTCAGTAAATGCTGCTGAGTGTGTCCTATGTGCCAGGCACCAGGTAAGCACTGAGGCTGGAGAGTGAGAGGCCTGGTCCCCATCCTGAAGGACTTTGCAGTAACAGACAATGACAGCCCATGGGGAAAGTTCTGGGCCAGTGGGAGCAGAGAGGAAGGTCAATGCTCGTTCTCAGGGAAGGAGCAATGTCAGAAAAAATTTCCCAGGAGGTGACATGAACCGCTGCTCCCAACCATCTCCAGGACCCACCCCATCTCCAGCTGAACCTGCTGTGCCCCTCCCTACAGACAGGCAGCGTGCGGGTGGTTGTGCCTGGCTCACAAAGAGCCCCCAGCTGGAAGGACAACTTCCCTGTGGTCCCCTAAGGAAGGAAGAAAGGGCACAGCGGCTGATGAAATAGCCACAGCCTTAAATCTGGGTCTCTTTTCACCTCCATTCTCTTGTGTGATCATCACAGCCATCTGATGATGTCAGCAGGGCAGAGATCACTACCTCACATCACACATAAAGAAACTGAGGCTCAGTGAAGCTAAGAGCATTACCCAGGGCCTCAGAGATGAGGTGTGGCTGGGCCCACGCCAGAGCTGCCTTCTGTTCCAGTTCCTCTTTAGAGGAACGTCCGTGCGTGGCCTACCTGTGTGCCCACTGTTCTCAGTGCCTCTCTCACCCGGCCCAACTGCCCCCAGCTCAGCGTGGAGCCTGAGCAGCAGGAGGTGTGGCGGCCGACTGGTGGCCAGGATCAGAGAGGCTCAGGGCGGCCCTGCCAGCTTCCCAGGCTGGGCATCCCAACTTCTCCACAAGTTTCCTGGGAAGAGTCCCCCGGAATGGGGCACCGGAACGAACTTTATAAAATTCTCCACAACCAGCCAAGCGGAACCTATTTTCCCTCACAATGCAATTAACGGCACCAACATTTACAAAATATGATTACAAGCGCTTTGGTTAAGTAGAGGAAAGTATATTAGATAGCAGCGAGGGGTTGATCTTAATGTGCATTTTTTCGAGAGACTTGCATTTTCTTTGTGCAAATAAAGAGGCCCTAAATTCTCCATAGGCACTAAAATCAATGCAGTGGAACCATGATAACAAACACAGGCTCCACTTTTTGCTACATCCCCCAATTAATTAAGCCTTTCACGGGCATGTAATTAGGAACATTAGCAAGTCATAAAATTGCCGTGAGTCTTTAAATTATGTGCTGGCCCTCAGCAATTTGTTTTTAATTCCTTCTGAAGACAATGGCACTGCGGGGCCCAATAGATCTTCATAGCGCCTACTGTGCTCTCCGATGGCGCCTGCCCAGTGCCGCGCTCTGTCCCAGGGCCCAGGAAGTGCCTGGCGGCTCCGGCTCCTCCCTTCTCCTCCCTTCTCTCTCCCACTCCTCCTCCTCTCCCTCCTCCTCCTCCTCCTCTCTTGTGCTTTTCTCTTCCTTCTTCCATCTTACTTTTTATTTTTCTTCTACTTTTCCTCAGCCTCTTCCTTCTCCTTTAATTTTTCCTCCAAGCTGTCTTTTTTCTTCTCCTCTTCTCTCCTCTTCCTCCTCCCCCGCCGCACTGTCTTTATTCCTTTCTTCCCTCTTGACTTTCTCCTCTTCTTTGTTTTTGCTTCCCCTTTTTTTCGATCTTCCCTTTTTTCTCCTTTTTTCCTCCCTCCTCTTTTTCCGTCTTCTCCGCTGTTTTCTTATCTCTCTTCCTCCTCCGTCCCTCCTTCTTTCCCTGCCTCCCCCGGCCCTGCCCTCCCCCAGCTCCCTGCCCTTCTCATGACCCCTCGGGAGCAAGCTGGGCACATGGGCCACTGCCCTCGCTCACCCTCCCACAGGTCCCAGCTCCTGGCCCTTCGATTCCCATCCACGTTGTAAAGGACCTGGGAGGCCATCTAGCCTGACCTGCCACCCCCATGATTTGTGGCATCAGTTACACTCCTTGGGAGCCAAGCCCTGGAGCAATCTGGAGGTGTCTGAGGGAATTAGAGGCAGGGGTTATGACCCCATGCCCACCACCCTTCCCCCTCTGAGGGGCACGACAGAGGGCTGTGGTGTTTGCCTCGCTGGCCAAACGCCCCCAAGAGAATAGAGGTTGGGCTTGTGCTCATCTACCAGGGCCCCCTGGACCCAAGGGAGTTGGAGAATCCCGCACCCACACTGCTATTTGTCGCCCTTCCAAGCCTGCTGCCACCAGCTTCAGGACTCAGGGGAATTAGGTCTTTGGGCTCAGACCTTCTAAACCCAGCCCTACCCTCACATCTTTCACCCACACCTTCCTTTTCTGCCAACCAGAGGTTTCTGACTTATGAAACAAGATCTACTGGAAGGTCTTGACACAGAGCCTGGAATAGCAACCCGCAGACCTATTGGCCAATCAACCCTTCTCCAGGGTTTGCTGGAATTCTGGGTAGCGAAGGACTGATGTTGCCTGGAGCCCCCATCCCCTCCCTCCACACCACCAGCATCCCACTCCACTCCTGGAGGTCACAGGCTTCTGTGAAATCTTAGAATCCCCAGGTTTTAGGACCGGGAGGAGCATTACAAAAGACTAGTGGAGCCCCAACCCAAGCCGGAGCCAGGAACCAAAAGACTTGCTCGCTCAAGCTGTCTGTGGACCCTCTCCCTCTCAGTCTCTTCTCACCTCCTCCTCTCCCCGAAAACTTCGCTCTTTCTCTCTGCAGTCCCCAGGTGTGATAGACATTACTAGTGCTGAATGGTGTCTTGGGTTCTGCTTGCCTTCTGGGCACACAGGAAGATTGTATTCTCTGCCCCACTGAGGTTAGGCATGGCCTATGTGCCTTGTGTGGGCCAACGAAATGTGAGTGGAAATGGTATGTGGCACTTCCGGCGGAAGTGTTTAATAAGAGCCAATGTTCAACTCTCCTTGCCTTCCTCCCAGCCACCACGGAAGCACTTGTTGGTAGGGAGGGGCCACGGTGGACCCGGCCTGGAATGCTCAGCCATCACACGCTGGCAGCTTCCCTGGAGAGTTGCCCAGACTCAGAGCAGAATTTTTATGAGCAAACAGTAGATTTTTGTTGTGTCAAGCCACTGAGATTTTGATGATGTTCGTTACCACAGTGTAACCTAGCTTGTCCTGACTAATCCACCAGAAACAGCCTCTGGGTGGTCCACCTTATCTTCTTCCCAGGCCAGACCAATAATTGAGCCAGGGTGGGGATTAGCTGCCTTTAGGTCAAATGCCTACCTTGCCCCAATCAGGGAAAATAGTCCTTCAATTTGTAAGTTCCCCATACTCAAAAGAATAAATGTTTAACTTCTCATGTTGGCCTACAAGGCCTTCAGTGAGCTCAGGGCCCACATTCTCTGGCCACCTCTCCAACTACATTTCCTGCTTTTCCCAACCCTCTTTCATGTCTCAGGCCCCAGAGATACTGAGCTTTCCTCATTCTCTCATCTCATCAAGCTCTGTCACAAGCTATCTCTTTATACATGCTGTTCCCCTTGTCTAAAATGCCGTTCCACTCACATCTCCTCCTGAGGAGTCTGCTGATTTAAACAAATTTTTTAAATAAATGCTCTTGTATATATTTAAGACATACAGCATGATGTTTTAAGATACATATATGTAGTAAAATGGTTACTACAGTGGAAAAATTAACATATCCATCATCTCACATAGTTGCCCACCACTCCCCATGGCAAGAGCAGCTATAATTACTCATTTAACAAACTCGAATGCAACACACTATTATTAACTACAGTCCTCATGCTGTACATTAGGTCTTTCAACTTGTTCACCCTACGTGTTTGCTACTTTCTATCCTTTGACCTATTATCCCCCATTTCCTCCCTCCCACCCCAACTCTGGTAACCACTGTTTTATTCTCTATCTCTATATATTTGATCTTTTTTTATGTTTTAGATTCCACATATAAGTGAGCTCATGCAATGTTTTTTTTCTGTGTCTGGCTTATTTCATGTAGCATAATGTCTTCCAATTATACCCATTTTGTGGCAAATGACAGGATGACCTCCTTTTTTAAGGCTAAATAGTATTCCGTTATATATACCACAGTTCCTTTATCCATTTGTCCACTGATAGACACTTACGATATGGTTGTTTCCATAGCTGGGCTATTGTAAATAGTGCTGCAATAAACATGGGCGTGCAGGTGTGTTTACAAGGTGATTTCATTCCTCTGGGTATATACCCCGAAGAGGCATTGCTGTGTCGTGTGCTAGTTCTGTTTTTAAGTCTTTAGGAACCTCCGCACTATTTTCCATAATGGCTGCACCAATCTACTCTACTGATTTTTAAAGTCCCAGGTCAAATATTATCTGCTCTTTTCAGCCTTCCTTGGTCAATCCGTTTTTTTTTTTTCCGAGACAGAGTCTTGCTCTATCACCTGGGCTGGAGTGCCGTGGCATCAGCCTAGCTCATAGCAACCTCAAACTCCTGGACTCAACCGATTCTCCTGCCTCAGCCTCCCAAGTAGCTGGGACTACAGGCACATGCCATCATGTCCGGCTAATTTTTCTATTTTTAGTAGAGACGGGGTCTTCCTCTTGCTCAGGCTGGTCTCAAACTCCTGAACTCAAGCGATCCTCCCGCCTCAGCCTCCCGGAGTACTAGGATTACAGGCGTGAGCCACCGCACCTGGGCCTCTTGGTCAATCCTGAACTGTGTCCCTAACGGCACTTTGCGCGTCTATCCTAGATTTACCTTGTGAACTTGTACTCACTTACTTATCTGTCTGCCTGCGCAGTATTCCCTAGACTGTAACGTTCTCACGAGATGACCAATACCTCAGTCGTCATTTGCTCTCTCCCCTCAAAACATTGCCCAACAACTACTACGATGAGGCCAAGATTTATTAGCTGCTTACCACTGCCCCGCACTGGGCTAAACACTGTGCATCGCTGATCTCTCTATACAAGTACTGTTATGATTTTATTTAACATATCCTCCAGAACCTCTACATTCTACTGCTTCCCCTTATGGTCCTGCAGAGGTTCTTAGTCGTACTCTGATGAATGAATGAATGTTGCCTGCATGAAATTAATAAATAAATGAATTCTGACTTATACACAAAAGGAAGGCCAGGAATTCATGCAACACATTTGTGAAAGAGCTCAAGATCACCTCCTCCTCCAAGTCACACAGGCCTGCCTTATGCACTGCCCAGGCAGCCGTGAGCCTGTCTGCGGAGAGTTAGGACAGCCAGGCTGTTGTCAATGGGAAGGACACACATTCCCCCTGTAGCCAGCGCATGCGTGCATTTCCTGACCCCTGCCAGTAGCCCACTTCCAGCCCCAACCAGGGTCCACTTGCTGGCTCAATACCCCAGGAGCCCAGCCTTGAGGCAGCCACATTCCCTCAGGACAGGGAGCTGTGACTGGGAGCCCGGTGAGCAGAGTCTAACCCTGAGTAAGTGTTTTCTTGTTGTCATCCATGGATCTAACGCCAAGCCTGCAGAGAATACGTGGTGGAGACATATATTATACCCAGAGCTTTTTATCTCACACATATGACTCTGCCCATCATGAGCTGTGCGTTTTATTCTCACTGGTGGGACAAAAACCACCTCCCACTGCAGCATATATCAAGGGAGAGAATGTTGAACTTTCTTTGCATTAATATAAATAGCTGTTTAGGCCTCATTCCCCAGCCCAAGACCCTCTGTGCACCTGTCCTTCATCTACTCTATTTGGCATCTGGTTCAAGTTTGGTTTATTTAGAGCCCAGGTCAGCTGGCTTTTACATATTAAAGGTGCATTTTAAAAGAGCATTTTCTATTCTAATTTGAGGGAGCCAAGCTCTTTAGGGCTTTCGGGAGCGGTGTCCACCTGATTTACATTTCCCCCATTGGAGCTGAGCCACAGACGCACATTAGAATGTAAATAATAGTGATGGATACATGTATCTTTAAAGATCCATTTTCTCTCCATTTTTTCTCTCTTTGAGGGGAGGGAACAGGCCAGGAAGGAACCGAAGTATTCAGGCTGTGGGGGCAGAGAGAGGAAAGAGGAGGGCAGATGCGATGGGTCTCGGGAAGGCTGGCTCCAAGACACGGAAGGCGGTTGTTCAGAGGCCTGCGGTGCCAGCGTCCCTGCAAGATGCAAGTCCGAAGTCCGATCCCTTCTTTGTCCAGGGAGAGGCTACGGTGCAGTGTGCAAATATTGGCTCCAGTGCAGCTTTAGGAAATTCCCTTCACCTCTCTGAGCCTTAGTATACCCACTGGGCCGTGGAGATCATTATATCATCCCACACAGGGCCACCATGAAAATAAATGAGAGACACCTGGGAAACATATGGCACAATGCTTGGCACGCAGCAGGTGAGCAACTTAATACACATTGGCTTTTGTCCATTATTATTATCCTTGTAAATCTTGTCTTCTATCCCAAGCACAGGGCCCACTCTGCAACTGGGAGGCATCTGACGAGTGTGTATTAGCTGGACTCCATTCATTCAATGTCAAGAACTTTCCCTGGCTCCTACTGCGGGCTAGAGAAGGATGATAATTGAGGAATGGTTCCTCATCTCTACCCACCTGCCATTCCTGCCAAAGGTTCCTGTCTTACCCACTTCCTTGTGGCCCCCACATAAGCCATGTTCTCTCATGTTTCCAATGCGGGAAACCCAGGATCTTTGCTCCCCTCTTCCTCGCCTGAATAAATCCCATTCATTCCCCTTCCAGGAAGCCTTTCCCACTCTCCAAGCTGAGTTAGGTGCCCTACTTGAGGGTCCAGAGTGTGCTTTACTTCCCTCCACAATGCCGCTTACCATCCCGTATGGTAACTTGTGTGTGAGTATCTCCTAGGAGGAGAGGAGCTGTGTCTGTTTTGGTCACAATTATATCCCCAGCCTGGCACATGTTAGGTGCTCAATAAATATTTGTTGAATGCATGAATCTCTATGTAACCAAAGAAATACCTGGCACACAGTAGGTGCTCAATAAATGTTTGCTAAATAAAATGATGCAGTTGATGCTTTCAAGGAATTCACAATCTCATCAGGGATGGACTCACAAGTTGTTACGGTACTGCTGTTATTTTATGCAGATGGAGCTCAGGAGAGCTGGGAGAGTCAGGAGGGCTTCCCAGAGGAGGTGGCAGTTCAGTAGGGCCTTGAAGAATAAGTAGGAATTGTTTCAGAGGGAGGAGAGATGTTGAAGGGAGTGGAGATTTTCATAGGGGAAAGACCCCGAATGGGAACAAAAAGAGGTGGAATTCTTTCCTGGATCTTGGGCCAAGATGCTCTTAGATAGCAATCTGGGATGAGACCTGGCTGGGATATGTTTTCCAAATGCGGCCATGAGGCAAATCTAACTATCAAGAGTAGGGGAAGTTTGGAGCAGTGGAGGAAGGAGGTGTCTGGCCTCAGCTGTAGCTGGGAAGGGGGAGGCAGAGTAAGGAGGGAATGCCCACTCCCCACCACAAAAGGAGCCCTGGCTTAGGTGCTCAGAGGGACCAGGCCTCATTCCCAGGCCCTCCGAGGGGCCAGGACAACAAGCATGGAAAAGGAGGAGATGAGAAGAAGGCGCCCTCCTGGCCTTGATTTTTGCAACCAAGAAGCTTGGGCCAATGTGATGCTTCACATTGGAGGAAGCCTGGAGGCCTCACTCACGAGCCATCCTTTGCTGGAGCAGTGGGGATGCCAGGAGCAATGACAGCGCAGAGAGGGAACAACAGGAGTGGGAGGAGAAGGAAAGAGAACTGGGAGCCAGAGCACCTCCTGATCCAGAGTAACAGGAAACCAAGGGGAAGGGGTGGGAAATGGGGGGCAGGTGCTGGGGAGGGATGCAGAATAGGGGGAGCCCCCAGGGAGGCTCTCAGGTTGGCTTACGGCAAGAGCAGAGGAGAGAGGGGAGGGGAGGACGGAGACAGAGAGGAGATGAAGACGTTCTTTCATCGTCTTCCTCGAGAGAAGGGGCCAGGCTGTGATAGGGAGAATGACAGAAAGTCTCATTGGAGCTGTTGGTTTGAAAGAATTTGTCTTTGGAACAAGCTTTTTATCAGTCAGCTTTAAAGATCAGGATTCCTTAGAGGCTGCTCCATCTTCCTCTCTCTCCCTGTCTCTCCCATACCCTCCTTCCCCTGTTCCTCTGTCTCCTTTCGCATCTCACAGTCCTTTTTTTGACCCCATATCTGTCTCTGGCTGTGTTTTTCTGTCCCTGGGAATTTCTTACCATCTCCCTCTGCCCTGCCTGGCTGCCTCTGACCACAGGCCTGGCCCTCCTTGGCACTCCCGGTGGCAGGGGGCACAGTGGGGAGCGGGCAAGGCTAGACTGGCAGAGCCATCTGTTGGTGTTCTGGGCTAGGCTGTGAGGCCCTGTGTCCCAGGGAGAGCCTCAGGCCATGGGGGCCTTTGACGCTGCCACAGCCACCCTCCCTGAGCCCAAGCACCTTTGCCCACCATGGCCAACTGTCCAGGTGTGGCTCTCACCTGTCCCGTGTCCACAGCAAAGGCAGGTTTGAGGAGCAAAAGGAGAGGGACAATGAGTGCTTACAGGGTGCCAGGTGCTTCCCCAGGATAGCAAGAAAGACATCTGGTCCGTATATTCCCCAAGGGAAACTGAGGGGTTCCACTGTTGTGTGGCAAGTGAGTGGGATCCAGACGGAGTCCGTGGCAGGGAGGGTAGCTGGCTTGCAGCTCAGAAGGCAGCCAAGCCAGGACAGGTGGAGGGCTGGGCCGCCAGGCTTTTTGCAATTGCCTCTCATTATTAGCGCACCATATTTCCCACCACCATGGACCAGGATAACCTGGGCCTTACCTCCTCTCCTGCTCTGGCTGGGATGGCCCCGAGGACTCTCATTTCCCACCCCTGGTGTCAAAGCTGAAAAGTCAATGATGTTTTTCTTGGAGGGGATAGGGTGGGGGAAGGGAGGTGGGCACAGGGTCACAGGCTTCCTTGGGGCCACCAGGAGCCTCCTCCTTCTTTCTAGTCTGGGAGGGGCCCTTACCTGGGGAGCAGGCACAGAGAAGGGGGTTCAAATGGTGGCCTGGGTGTCAGGCATGAGCTGTAGCCCCAGAAGCCATCTCTGGGAAGCCTCATCTGCACCCCACCCTCCAGAGTTTGGGGGTGACCCTCTAGGTCACCCAGGCCCCCTCCCTGTGCCCAGCCCTGGTTTCCCGGGCGTCTGGGGTGGGAGGGGGCTGTGCTCTGGGAGGAGCAGGGAGCAGGCCCGGCCATGTGTACAGAGAGGCCTCAATTTCACAGGGCTTGCTCCTGAGTGAGTTTCGCATAAAAGGATTAAGGCGAGAGGAAGTGCAGAGGAAATGGGATGTTGGACACCTTGTTAAACGGGCTGTCAGGGCTCCCGAGCGTGGGTGCTAACTCTATTCCCTGCCTCACGGAGCGGGCCAGGCCGTTACCTGAGCGACCAAAGATAGGCCCAGGAGCCAGAGCTGGACACTCAGCGCTCGGAGCACGGAGAGGCCAGGACAGGGGAAACGGAGGCTCAAAGCTTCTTCCTACCTGCTCCCGGAGAGCTCTTGGCCCTGGGATTAAATCACAGCATGCTTTGGGATTGGGGCCTGGGGAGAGAGGTGAGTGCATTTGACCTAGCGATATGTAGATTATCATTTCCTTCCTTATCTTAACACCCAGGGACATTTTTCTTCCTGAGCGGGAATTGGCTCAGTTTGTGAATGAGTCTGATGGGATGAGTACCTTTGCTGAGGAGATAAGGGGGTTATCGGGTTGGGGGAGGACTTCCTTCCTCTGGGAAAAGCAGCAGGGAGAGGGGCCGCCCCCAGGCCTGAGGTGGGGGCGTGTGGTGGGCAGCTCAGGCATCCGTGCAGGGAACCCGGCCTTTTCCCCTGGCCGTTCCCTCCTGCCCACTTCACCCACCCAATTCCTGCTGATTCTTTAGACAGTTCACAGCCTGGTTCAACGTTGGGATCACCAGAGAAACGCTAAACACTTACCCATGCCCCAAGACCCACTGTGGTTGGATGAATGGACCCAGAATCCCCGGGGTTGGGGGCGGGGGAGGTTCTCCAGGAAGCTTTCGCAGTGCCCCAGGTGATTAGGTAGGTACCTATCCCCTCTGTCTCCTAGGCTCCTGGGACAGATCTCCAGGGTTACACCTACCACTGGACAGCATAGGTTTCTGTTTACCTTTCTGTCTAGACCTCCCATCCCAGACTGTGAATGCCCTGAGTGGAGGGCCAGGGCCACGGGCCATTGTCCTCTGGGCTTAACCCTGCACCTGGCGGGCTGCAGTGGGGCATGGATGGAAGCAGTTCCTAGTCATCACCCCGTCTGCACTCCCTGTAGCAGAGGCTGAGCGTGGCCGGTGCTCCATGAGTGTGTGTTGCATGCACGATGATCACATTACCCCCTTGGGGGGTGGGGATGGGGGAAGAGTCAGCCCCCCAGTGTTGCCTATTCGGGGTGGGGGTTAGGGCTTCAGGGCAATCCTCCCCTGTCCCTCCCGTTGATTCTTAAATGCTTTTGATTAGGGAGAAATGAGAGTTTAGATCAGGGGTCAGCAAACTTTTTCTGTAAAGACCAGGATAGTAAATATTTTAGGCTTGGTGCACTGTACAGTCTCTGTCTCAACTACTCAGCTCTGCTGTGGTAGCTTGAAAGCAACCAGAGATGCTACGTAAATGGTGGGCAGCAGCTGTGTTTCATACACACTTTATTTATGGATGCTGAAATTTAAATTTCATGCAGTTTTCACATGTCGCAAAATTTCTCCTTTTGATTTTTTTCCAGCTTTCCCCATATAAAAATAGGGGGCTGGCTGTCCGGCCTAGGCCAATGGGCCATCATTTGCAGATTCCTGGTTTAGATGAAATTGTTGATGGTAGTTGCCCAATTCCAAGCTGCTAGCCGAGCACCGCCCCCCTCCCCCTGCACCCCTGAGGTTACCAGGGACCTGGGCCACTAGCTGCCCCTCGATAACACAGAGGTGTGTGTATAAGGGGCCTTGAGCAAGCAAGCAGAAGCCCTGATCCCTCCGGGCAGGGGGCGGGAGTGTGAAGGCCGTGAATCTGAGAGTCCTGCTGATAAGTAATGTGGTTTCACTTCAGGTCATTTCCTGAAAGTCAGATCCACTTTGCACTTGAGGACAAGAGTGGGAGCTTCCGAATCCACTCTCGGGGCCTCCAAATTAAAAGCCAAATAGGATGTAGCTTTTGCCTGGGCTGCGTCTTCATCTGTCAAGAGCAGTTATCTTCAGCCTGCCGCTGGAGCCTGCTACTGTCTGTCACTCACACCCACCCAGCGCATTGCGCTGTTGCCTTGGGGGCACAGCACAACCCCCCCAGCAGGGGGAGGCGTCCACTAATGGGCCTAAGACCCCACTGGTTATTCAAACAGGCAGCCAGGTCTTTAGAGGAATCTGCCACTTCTGGCCTAAACTACTAGCCAAAGCCTTGTCATGTGGGGCCTAGGCTAGAGTTCTGGAGGTCTCTCTGGTTGGGAATTCTCTACAAAGGCCCAGCTATGTGGAGAAGAAGGAAAACAGCAGAATCCGATGCTCAGAAACTGCCAGCTCCAGCCCCCAATGGGGAGAGACGGGATGGAAGTTGGGAAGACGATGGTGATTCAGAGAACACCCGGAGAGGGGGGGCCTCCAACTCACACACTCAGAGTCATAGCCCCAGCTTGGACTTTTACTTGCTGTGTGAGCTTGGGCCAATTGCTTCACTTCTCTGAATTTCAGTTTCCTCAATGTGAAGAGTCCTACCAGCCCTGCCCCTCTCAGGACTGTACACGCTAAGGTTCACAAGAGACCCAGGAGAGCATGATGTAGGCCCCAGAGTGTCATTCCTGTGCAGGGCTGAGAGTCACTGTGTCCTGGAGGACAGCCCGGGAGCAGTGGGTTCTGCAGTGGGACCACCGAATGGATGGGACCCTGTTGCATCCTGGCTCTCTCCAGACAGTTGTTCGGGGGAGGGGGCTTGGAGGCTGAGTTGGGCTGTTTCTTTGTCCTCTTCACCACCCAAAGCTCCATAGAAAAAGACACGCTTTGTAATTATAAGACTTGGGCCAAGACTCATCACCAGTGATGTGATCTCTAGGAAATTACTTTACCTCTCTGAACCTTGGGATTCTCAATTATAAAATGGGGATGACAGTATCTCATTGGGCTGTGGTGACAAGTTGTCTCAGGAATGTGAAAGTGCTTTGTAAATGTAATGGGCCATACACAGGGTACATATTTATATATTTTCCTCTACCTCTAGTCAGTCACAAGGGTCTCACCTGGTCCTACCACCAACCTCCAGCCTTGCTACAGAGATAGAACCAGAGGGGACAAGGTCTGTGCTGACATGTTCCCCATCCCCACCCACCATTTGTCAACGCTGAAGCCCCCTCTAGACTCGCTAGCCTTGATTTGTTGGAGAATGGGCCTTTCATCTCCATTCACTCAAGCCCTGGCTAGCTTCCCTCACCCCAAGTGGCTGAGCCAGGCCAGGATGAGGCCTCCAAGCCCTGATCTCTGGGCCCAATGGCCCTGGCCCATCACCTCTACTCCCACTCCAAGTCATCCAAGGCCTCGAACCTGGCCCCCGTGCATTGTTGTCTGAGTATCGATGGCCCCACCCCCCCAAGACTCCTGAAGTTGGGTCTGGGAGAAAAGAAAGGCCTTTATCCTTCCTTCTCCCAGGCCTCCAGCCTGTGGGTGCCATGCCCTCTATATAAAAATGCAACGTTGTTTGAAAAATTACAAGAGCAAAACATGCTGGGCTAGGTGGCTCATACTTGTAATCCCAGCACTTTGAGAGGCCAAGGTGGGAGGATCACTTGAGGCCAGGAGTTTGAGACTAACCTGGGCAACATAGTGAGACTCTGTCTCTAAAAAAAATTTTTAAATTAGCCAGACATGGTGGCGCACACCTGTAGTCCCAGCCACTTGGGAGGCTGAGGTGGGAAGATCTCTTAAGCCCAGGAGTTTGAGGCTGCAGTGTGCTGTGACTGTGGCCCTGCACTTCAGCCTGGACAACAGAGCAAGACCTCATCTCTTAAAAAAAAGAGCGAAACCTGCTCCTTAGAAAATATTCATACAGGAATATACAGGAAAAAAAGGAAATGAGAAATGCTCCCAGCCTTCCTTTCCTCCCTGTCCATGGCCCTCTTCAAGATGCTGCGGACCTGGCCCTGCTGGAGCCCATGTGGCCCAGATGCCCTCCCAGCTGAGAAGCAGCCAGGGGCAGTAACAGGGCCCCCTTGTCCATGGACCTCCTGGCATGCACCATGCCTTGTACACAGCAGGTGCTCAATAAATGTTGCTTGGTTGACTAGATGAGGACATATTTCCTGGGACTTTAGTACAATCTTTTTTTAAAATTTTTTTAAAATTTATTATTATTATTATTATTTTGAGACAGAGTCTCACTCTGTTGCCTGGTCTAGAGTGCTGTGGCATCAGCCTAGCTCCCAGCAACCTCAAACACCTGGGCTCAAGCTATCCTCCTGCCTCAGCCTACCATGCAGCTGGGACTACAGGCGTGTGCCACAATGCCCGGCTAATTTCTTTCTATTTTTAGTAGAGATGGGGGTTCTCGCTCTGCTGAGGCTGGGCTCGAACTCCTGACCTCACGTGATCCTCCCTCCTTGGCCTCCCAGAGTGCTAGGATTACAGGCGTGAGCCACCACACCTGGCCTTTGGTACAATCTTGTTGAGAGCAAGAAGCATGTAGTTGGTTGCCTTGTTCTTGAGAGGTCAGAGAGATTAGATACTATTAAGGGTTCAGAAATTAAGATTTGGGGCAGAATGGCTCAATATCAACAAGGTAATGATCCTTTTAATGACAAGAGGAAGATGGGGACTCTAAGGCTCTGTTTCTCTATCACGGGGTGGAAAGCGACATCCCTGTTGAATGGGGTTTTTTTCATTCATTCATGCACTCAGCAAATACTCATTGCCTCCCTACTGAGTGCCAGCTCCAGGCTCGGCCATGGACAAGGAAGGCACCCAAATGAAGGAAATGTGGCCTCTTTGCTGTTAAAAAGTGAGGACGTTTTGTATGTTGATAGATGAATGGATGAAGAAAAAGTGAGATATATATGTATAGAATATTATTTGGCCTTTGAAAAGAAGGAAATCCTGCTGCTTAGAACACCCTGGATGAACCTGGAGGACATTATGTTAAGTGAAATAGGCCAGGCACAGGACGACAAATACTGCATGATCTCACTTATGCATAGAACCTAGGACGACAAATACTGCATGATCTCACTTATGCATAGAACCTAAATAGTCAAACTCATGGAAACGGAGTGTGGAATGGGGGTTGCCAGGGGCTGGATTCCATTCCAGGGGGAAATGGGGTATAAAGTTTCAGTTATGCGAGGTGAATAAGTTTTGGAGATCTAATGTACACCAATGTGTGATCATAGTCAACGATATTGCACTGTATACTTGAAATTTGCTAAGACAGTAGATCTTAAGTGTTCTCACTAAACATGCAAAAAAAAGAAAGAAAAGAAAAGAAAGAGAAGAAAATGGTAACTGAGGTGATGGATAGGTTAAGTAGCTTGGTTACAGTGAATATTTCACAATGTGTGTGTATATCAAATCATCAAGTATTATACCTTAAATATATGCAACTTTTAATTGCCAGCTTTATCTCAATAAAACTGGGGAAAAAGAAAAAAAGTAAGGGCATTTTCCTGGAGGAAATGGAATGGAGGTGGGGAGGTGGGGAGACAGCAGGGAGAGAGGACGGCAAGGCAGGAAGGCAGCTGAGTGGCTGGCTCCTTCCCGGAGGTGGGAGAGGGGTGTGGCCTGAGCCCCAGACCCCCTGGTGGTCCGCAGTGAGTGTGGGAGGAGCCCTGCCTCACACTCCCTGTGCCCATCTACAAATGGAAGCTGCCCCAGCAACAGGAGGAGAGCTGGCCAGGGGCCCTTGGCGTCCAGCTCCTGACACCTGTTGATACTGCTTGCAGGGGGTGGGGTGCAGGGGGTCCAGTTTGATCTGAGCTACGCCTGTGGGCCTGGTGGGCCTGGAGATAGGTAGGCAGAAGAGGGACTGTAGTTTAGGTTAAAAAAAACCCTTAGGGGCTGGCAGCTCTCAATTGGAACAGCCCGACTGGCTGGGCCCAAAGCCAGAGGGCAGGTCCCAGGATCAGGTGACCCCCGCCATGCCCTGGGAGGGCACTGGGGATGGGAGGGAACTGCTGTCCCCTCCCCAGGCCACCCTCCCGAACTCTGTTCTTTCCTCCCTTCCTCCAGCCTCATGTCCCTTCAGGTTCCTAAATCTGGGGTCTGAAGATCAGAAGGCCGTAGGCCCCGGGACTTCCAGAATGGAGGGGAGGGTAGGCACTCACTCTACAGCTGGGCCCCAACGCCCCCAACCCCTGCCAGGCAGCCCGTCCCTGTTCAACACCCATGCGAGACACCAAGGATGCAAAGACGATAAAGCAAGTTCTGCTCTCGGGGAGCTTGGCAGGGCACAAACGCTGCTCATGACAGTGCAGTTAGCACCATGCTGGTGGCATCTACAGGTGCTGTGCAGACACAGAGACGGAAATGGTTCCCTTTATCTGGAAAGAAGAGGGGCAACGAGCAAGGTCTTGGCAGTCGAGTAGGAGTTTTCCAGGCAGAGATGGAATCGGGGGGCATTCTCAGCAGAGGCAATGTACAAGCAAAACACGCAGGGGTGAAGACAGCTGGGTAGGAGAAACTGGAAGGCTGTTGTGCAGGAGTGGAGCTGCAATGCCCATGTTTGCATTCCATCTCCACTTCCTAGCTGTGTGACTTTAGGCAGTTTGCTTAACCTCTCTGTGCCTCCACCACCTCATCTGTTAATACGTGCTAATAATAGTTGTGGTGGCCATTAATGCTCTTTGCCAAACACTCTTGCCTATCTCCTCTTCCAGCTTCCAGGCACAGGCAAAGGAACATTTTCTGGCCCCTCTGTGGTTAGGTAGGGTCATGTGACTCGTCCAGGCTAATGAGTTGTGAATGGAAGTGTCATTTCCGAGCCTGGACATTTAAATAGTTAATGTGAGACCCTCCGGAGCTCCCTGTCCTCTTCCTGGCACCATGCAGTTCCCAACAATGTTTGAGATGTGACTGCTTGATCACCCCAAGTTCCTGAGTCTCTCCAATGAGCAGAGTTCCTAACAACACACACTGGATGGTAGCTTTAGCAGGACGTAGATCTTGGCTGATTTAAGCCGCTGAGATTTGGAAACTGCTTATTACCGCAATGGAGCTTAGCTCACGTTGACTGACACAATAGCACCTACCTCAGAGGGTGGTGATGGGGACACCATGAGTTGCTATAGTTAGGCACCGAACAACAACATTTCGGCCAATGACAGACTGCATATATGATAGTATTTTTACTGCACCTTTTCTGTTTAAATATACAAATACTCACCATGCTGTTACAGTTGCCTACAGTATTCAGGTACAGTAACGTGCTGTACAGGTTTGCAGCCTAGCAGCAATAGGCTATTCCACTCAGCCTAGGCGTGTAGTGGGCTGTACCACCTAGGTTTGTATACGTGCACTCCACGATGCGCACACAGCGATGAAATCTCCTAACGATGCATTTCTCAGAACGTATCCCCATCATTAAGCGATGCATGACTGCATGTGAAGCATTTAGACCAGTGCGTGAGCATTTGATGTTAGCTATTTTTATTATTGTTATCATCAGAGAGGTAGAGGGGAGTGGCCACAGAAGAGGCTAGGAAGGGAGGCAGAAGCCTACTTCCAAAGGGTCTTGAACCCCAGGTTCAGAAGCTCAGAGTTGATCCTGAAGGAAGCAGGGAAACATGAAACATGTTTTAAACAGAAGAATAACATGCCTTACAGACAGTTCACTCCAGGACCTGGCAAACAGCAGGCATTTAACAAATACTTCTTGAACAAATGCATGAATAGAGATTAGAGGAAGAGAGACCAATTAGGAGGCCACTTCAGCAAGTCGGGTATCCCACAGTGAGGGCCAGAGCCAGGGCAGGTGCCATGGAGTCCGGGGGACCCGCAGCCAGGCACTGGGCTTCCTTGCCCACCCCCAGCCCAACCAGGACGGGCAGCTTCATGGGCCCTGCTGCTCGTGTGCTGTGCTCAACACCGCCTCATAACTCACTGTGCCTATGATGAAGCGGAGCAGTTGTTTGGCAAGACAGCCACTCTGATATCCAACAGCCCCCGGGGCCGTTCGTGATGTTTCTCTTCCACCATCCACTGCTTAACATGCCAGCTCTCTCTCCCACACCCTGCTCCCCATACCCCCTCCAAAGGCCCCGATCTCTCCCCCATACACGCACACACCCCTCCGCCTGCCTCTCCTGTGCTGCTGCCTGGAGGAAATTTATTGCAGCCCCAGACTGCTATGGGCAAATACTAATAAAATGCTGTTTTGCTGCAATTTGTTTAATTGGCCACAGAAGAGATGTCTTGAGCATGTGCAGCCTCTGCCTGCGCCTGCCTGCCTGCTGCCCGGCTCACAGATGCTCTCTCCTCCCTCGGCCTTGTCCTCCTGGCTGTGACCACAGAGCATGGGGTGACGGGGAGAGGGGAGACAAGAGGGGAGGCAGAATGAGCCCCCCTCTGTCTATTCTTACAGCACTTTACTGAGTGAACCTCTCACCCGTGAACCCTGGGATCCTGTGATCAGCCAGACTGCCTGCGTTCAAATCCCACCATTTCCTCTCCTTAGCTGTGTGACCTCAGGCAAGTGCTACAATCTCTCTGTGCCCCACTTTCCTCATCTGTAAAATGGGGATGATAGTAACAGCATCGTGAGGATTAAATGAGCTACTTCATCTAGAACACTCAGAATAATGCCTGGTCCTTAAGAAGCACAAAATCAATGCTAAGAACTCGGACTGCTTGAGTTCTAATTCCAGCTCTGCCATCACCAGCTATGTGACCTTGGGCAAGTTACTTAAGCACTTTGGAGCTCAGTTTCCTGATCCGTGAAATGGGATAATAATTGTACCCACTCCATAGAGCTGCGTGAAGGTTAAATGAGTTAATCAACGTAAAGGGGTTAGAACAGAGCCTGGCACATAGTAAGAGCTACGGAAGGGTGCATTGTTGTTGCCAAACAGACAATGACAGTACAGTGAGCTAAGTGATCTGGGTGAGGGTGTCCCATCACTGGAGTGAGTTGTGGGGGAGGGGTGAGTCCCCAGAGATGGGAACTCCCAATGGTCAATAGCTCGAGCTGGTTCCTGGTGTCTTGAAGCCAGCAGGTGTGGCTGGTGGGGTAATGGAAGACCCTTGCTGTGTGTCTCTTGGGGGTTGGGATGTGTAGTGACCCTGTGCAGACCCCCAGACAGAGCCTGGGGCTGGGCCGCTGCTCATGGGGTTAGCCCAGCCTCCCAGCTGCTCCCCTCTTGGCCCCTGGCACCCACACCCCAGGGGTGGGCACCTTGCCACCCGCCAGATGGCACCAGCAGAGACTGGGGCACGGGGGTGGGGTGGGGCGGGTTAGTCCAGGTTGCAGGAGCTGGGCACAGGGGTCTTGGGACAGATGGGCTTGTATCTGTCCCAAGAACAGAACGCCTAGGGCAGGGTGGGGGCAGCCCCATGGGGCTCTTAGGAGCTGGCTGTCTGAGCCTGTGAGACAGCCACACAAGCATTCATATATGCACACACGCACACGCTTGTGCACACGTGCACGCACACGCACAAAAATGTTCTGTGTGTTTTGGGCAACCTTGACTCAGCTGGCTCAGGAAACTTTGTCCAGAGAAAACTCACCCCACCTGAAAAAACACGTCACCCCGACCTTTAGGTCACAAATGCCAGGGTGTGCCACAGGCCACAGGAGGCACCTACACGACTCCTCCTCCAGCTCTGCTTCCCGCATCTGCAAAATGTGTAGAAGGCATTTGAAGAGACAGCTCTCCCGCTGCCTTAACCGCCTTAACCGCGCCTTTCCCTGCCTCCTGGGGAGGAGGCGGGGTGACGCAGGGGTGGGAAGAACCCGCTGGCCAAGCTGGAATTCACGCTCTTCTCCTGAGAACTCAGCAGTGTGCTCTTGGGCAAGTAACTTCTCTTCTCTGTACCTCACTTTCCATATACACAAAATGGGATGATGACAACAGTGCACACCGCAGAGGGGGTGCTGTGAGGGCTAGAAATGAGTTAATACCTGCAAAGTGCGGGGAACAGGGCACGGCACCCGTGGGCTTTCCTTACCCTGGGCCACTCCATTACTCCTTCCAGCAGCAGTTTCTGTTGTGAGCATGCTGGACCCTCTGATGGCCTGGGGTGGAGACCTACCTCTTCCCCGGCACACAGTAGGCATTCAGTAAATGCTTATGGGCTTGTAGGCCAGATGGGTAGCCTGTGCATGGGCCCATCCTGCGACTGTGGGCAGGTTTCTGGGCAGCACCTCCGGCCTAGCCTCCGAGGCCCTCAGCCCTGTGTTCATCCGGGATGGTGGCATTTGCAGGGCCACAGGTAGCCCACACTCAGCCCTGCCCTGGGGAGGGATCCTCTACACTGCAGCCCTGGGCCAGGTGCTTGTGCTTCCCTCCCCTCTAGACTCTTCCCACAGCCTCCTCCTTGTGGCCCTCCCTGCCTCTGACTGATCCCCTCCCCAGTTTGGGTATAATCTCCCCCAAGCAGGGCTTCGATCCCGGTTCCCCCACCCAGAACCTCTCCCACAATTCCCTGGTGATCTCAGTGAAGTGCAAACACCCTCTCTGGTCTTCCCAGACCCTGGCCCATGAGGGAAGGGCCTTTCCAAAGCAGCTGATGTCCACTGTATGGAAGAGAAAATGCAGGCCCTGGGAGGGGAGTACTACCTCTCACGGTCCTAAGGGAAGGCAGCCAGGACAGCCAGGGCTCAGGAAGCCCAAAAAGGAAAGGAGGAAGGGACATTATCAGGACCGAACAAATATGTTCTGTTGCAGTCATGAACGTCCCCAGATTCCGTTCACCCTCTTCCAATCTCAGGCATTGAAGGGAGCAGGTGGGTAAGGGGGTCTGGAGGGAGGGGTCTGGGGGAGTGAGGGAGCTGGGATGGTGGGGGCAGAGCCTGCCATCCCTGGCTCTGCCGAGGCCGAGGCAGCCAGCCGTGGCCAGCAACAGCTGGATACACACACCAGGATGCACAGTCTCACGCCCTCTGCCAGGGCCCAGCAGTCAGAGGAGAGGGAGGGCCTGGACCCAGCCAGCTGCCAGGGAGGGCAGTGCAGTGGCCAGTGAGGCTCCCGGGAGCGGGTGGGAAGAAGGGGAGGCCTGATGAGTGCTCAGCCGGCCCCAAGACCCCGGGTTTCCACCAGGAGTCCTCTGGGACTCAAACCCAGCATCCACATTCTGACTCCACCAGATCTCGTGTGTGGCTGACTTCAGCGTTTCTGTAGAGGAAGCCCCGATCCTGTCCTCCACTTTCCGTCTCTCGGGAGTGGGCTGCCATGTGGTAGCAGGAGGCTGGCAGGAGTGGACAGGGTAGCCACAGGCCCCAGGACTGGGTGGGGAAGATAATTGATAAGAACAACCCAGGGGGCTGGGCACGGTGGCTCATGCCTGTAATCCCAGCACTTTGGGAGGCCGAGGTGGAAGGATTTCTTGAGGTGAGGAGTTTGAAACCAGTCAGAACAACATAGTGAGACTCTGCTGTACAAAACAATTTTTTCTTAATTTAAAAATTAAAAAATAAATTAGCCGGGTATGGTGGTATGTGCCTGTAGTCCCGTTTACTGGGGAGGCTGAGGCCTGAGGATCGCCTGAGCCCAGGAGTTCAAGGTTCCAGTGAGCTACGATGTTGCCACTACACTCCAGCCCTGGTGACAGAGTAAGAGCCTGTCTCAAAAACAAACACAAAAACCAAGGAACCCAGAGGTAGGGGAGTGGGGGTGGGCTCCACGACCTCTATTTCTCATCACCCAGGACTCTCTGCCTGAGCCCCAGCGAGGGACTAAAGGAATCCAGAAAGAGAGAGGATGCTGTCGAACACTTGCTCCTTCACAAACACTCACTGAGAACTGGCCTCAGTATACAGCACAGTCCTTGCTTTCATGGAGCTCAGAGTCTAATGGAATAATGGAAGAGATAGACAGAAGACAAGTTTACAGGCAATTCCCAGCCCATGTTTTTAGGGCTATCATAGATGTGTGTAAAAGCTTGCTTGGACAAGTGGGCACCTAACTCAGTCTGGGAAGACTTCCTGGAGGAGGTGACACCCAGCTAACACCTGGAGGATGAGGAGGATCCAGCTAATGAAAAGAGGCAGGGCAGGGAGGAGTGTCCCTGACACAACAGCATGTGCAAAGGCCCAAGGTGGGCTGCAGGTGGCATTCTGAGGAACCCAGAGTTCAGTGTGGCCAGAAACAACAGAGGTAAGGCTGGAGATCATAAGGGAGTGAAGACATTCAAACTTCATCTTGAAGGACTTTGGAGACCCAGGAAGGCTTAAGCAGGGGAGGGACAAGCTCATGTTTGTATGTGGCTGGAGGATCACTTGAGGCCAGGAGTTCAAGACCAGCCTGGGCAACATAGTGAGACTCCGTCTCAAAAAAAAAAAAACACTCTCATTGTGACTGGAGAGTAGACTGGAAGAAGGGAGGCCACTTAGGAGGCTGTCATGTTGCCGTGAGCCAGGCTGGCATGCTGGTGGCCTGATTGAAGAGAAATATTAATATTTAAGATGCAGAACTGAAGAGACCTGGAAATGACTGGTTGGTGGGGTGATAAGAGTAGGAGGTGCCCAAGGGAGAGTCAGGTGTCTGCTTGGCCATGTCAGCAGCCGTGGCGCCAGTCACCAGTGTAAAGGACATCGCCAGGCCATGGTAACGGCCTCGGTGAGTCGGAGGAGAGAAATCTTCCTTGTTGGGGCCTTGGGGTGGAGAGGGGCAGGGCTGCTGGCGGGTAGGGAGCCAGGGCACTGGGTTCAAAGTCTCTGCTGTGCTCCATCCTGGGTGACCGTGGCCAAGGACTGTATCTCCCTGGGCCTCTGTTTCCTCATCTGTAAAACTGGGAAAAGGAAAAAGTTCAAGTTCTCTCTCTCCCAGTCTAGTGTGGTATCAACAGAGTGGACAGACCCAAATAGTATCAGAGAATGTTAAATGTCACTCCTTTGAAAGACAGCGCTCTGCCCACGCCATAGGATTTGTTTTGGAAGGCAATGTTTTCGGAATTGGGCAGACCAGAGTTCAAATCCTGGCTCTGGAATTTGCTGGCTGGGTGCCTCTGGACAAGTGACATGACCTGTCCAGGCTTTGGTGTCTGTAAAATGGACGGATACTCCTGCCCACAGGGTGAATAAGATCACTGTCCATGCCTGGCAAGGGCTCTAGGAGCGATAGCTATTGCCATGGGGGTGGCACCAAATCTCTGGGGCAAGTTCACACCAGCCCCAAATGCCCGAGGGTAGGGGGCCCCATTCTTAACCACAGATCTTCCCAGCTACAGGAGAGATCCTCATTGCCCACCTCCCTCACCACCCGAAGCTTCCGCACGGACTGTAGTCCAGATAACACACACACCCATGGGGACTCTGGCCCACGGAAACTTCCCAGATAAACACCACCTGCCGCAGATAAGGAGGCCCTATCAGCTTGGTATCTTGTTCTCCAAACCACAGCCTGGTGATAAAGGGATTGTGTAGAGGCTGCATCTGCCAGGGCCCAGGTGGGAGCCTTTTGCAGGTTTTTTGCTTTTGTTATTTTCCTTCTCACTATTATTAACAACAAATGTTTGTCTCCTTCAGGAACAAACCAGTGCTCTGGCAGCCAGGGTCTCCCAAATCAGCTTCCCCACCCTCTCTTGTCAAAAGCCATTTGTTCCCCTGTTGGGGTTCCACAAGGAAGTGAAGGATGGAGATGGGATTAGGTGGTGGCAGGCAGGCAAATTCTGATTAGGGCTTTTTTTTTTTTTTTTTTTAGCAAGAGTCTCACTGTGTTGCCCTGGCTAGAGTGAGTGCCGTGGCATCAGCCTAGCTCACAGCAACCTCAAACTCCTCGGCTCAAGCGATTCTTCTGTCTCAGCCTCCCGAGTAGCTGGGACTACAAGCATGCGCCACCATGCCCAGCTAATTTTTTCTATATATTTTTAGTTGTCCAGATAATTTCTTTCTATTTTTGGTAGAGACGGGGGTCTCGCTCTTGCTCAGGCTGGTTTCGAACTCCTGAGCTCAAACGCCTCGGCCTCCCAGAGAGCTATGATTATAGGCGAGAGCCACCACACCTGGCCTGATTAGGGCTTTTTGTAATTATAAAAGGCTTGATGGGGAGGGGATATCCCCTCAGGGACACCCGATAATAACCAACATTTATTGAGCACTTACTATGTACTGGGTACAGCTCATTTGATCCAATGGGAGAGGCCGACTGTCCCCTTTGTTTCCGTTTTACAAAAAAGGCAAATGAAGCTCAGAAGGTCCCCACACAACTGGTAAGTGAAACTGGAATTGAAGGCCACATTCGAAGGCTCCAAACCCTGTGCTCTGGTCCTCTGTACCCTGTTCCCAAGGCCTGCCCTTTTCTGGGGTGTGGAAAGGAAACAAGTGGCTGATCTCCTAGGCACAGAAAAGTCTGAGCCACAACTGGAAGCTGGCTTTGGGCCAGAGCTGGGATGCTGGGCCGGGAATCT
The DNA here is from genome assembly GCA_963575035.1 of Avahi laniger. NCBI lineage: Eukaryota > Metazoa > Chordata > Mammalia > Primates > Indriidae > Avahi > Avahi laniger. The sequence continues at coordinate 81,338 of CAUYSK010101093.1, forward strand.
GGGCCCGAAGGAGTCTTGATGGCTCCTCTACTCCAGGACTTCACCTCTTAGATGGCCTTGGAGGTCATCCAGAGCACGGGACAGATGGGCAGCTGAGAGGAAGAGCAGGGATGTGATGTGCCGGCTAGTGAGTTTGTGCTCAGCTGGAAGACCTGGCTCCATGGGATCCCAACTCACTGATTTTACAGATGAGGAAACTGAGGCCCAGAGAGGGAAATGAATTGCCAAAAGGGTACACAGCTAATTAAAATAGAGCTGGGAGTCAAACTCAGGCATCTTGACTTGTGGAGCAGGGCTGTTTCCACTCTCCCATGTTAGACATGCACCACCAGGTATAGACGCTCAGAAGTGCAAGTAAGGGGCCACCCAGGTGGGCCCGACTTGTGTACACTTCCAGCATGCGTGCTCACACCGACCCTCCCACGACATTGTGCGGGACCCACTGTCCCCCTCCCCATCCCAGCACCTGAAGGAGACATTGCTTGACTTGCTCTCCCTCCTCTCCCCCTCCCCCATCCCTGCCAGCCCCCCACCTCCGGAACAGCACCAAGCCAGGGAGCTCCACGCTGTGCTTAAAAAGGGCACTTAATTTTTCATTCTTAAATGCTGGGATGCTCTTGTCTTCCCGCTTCACCCAAACCCCTCGGTGGAGATGGATGGGGGCGCAGAACACAGTTATCAGAAAGATTAAGCCAGGACTTGTCATTTTTTTATATAACAGAGCAGTCAGCCCGACGAGTGATGTCCTCCACTCCGCCAGGATGAGTCCAGAACCTTTAGTGCCAGTAGTAAAAAAGACTATAAAAAACACCATCGGAGAAAGGGTAATGATGAAATTTAACTGCTCCCGATCACACACCTGGGGTCTGCTCACCGCGGAACCGGGGGGTTCGGCTACATCATCCTTTACTGCCGTGTCCTTATCTCTGCATTTAAGGTCCTTCCACTGAACCAGAACATGTGTCCACTGCGGGGAGCCCGAGGCCATCTGCCCCACCCCACCCTTCAAGGAGCACAGAGAGAGGGAGGGAGCAGGACACACTCGGTCCTGGGAGACCTTGGGGTCTATCGGGCCTGGCAAAGGGGTCTTGGGGCTGGATGCATGAAGGAGCTCGGGCCACAGCTGCTGTTGAAAACGGGGTGGGGCTAGACCGAGGTTGGCTGGAATTTTAGTGCCCCCCCCAATCTCATTTTCATGTGCCAGGTACTGTGTTACCTACATAATTGCCACCAGAATCTTCTCATTGCTCTTAGGATATGGCCCTCTGCTGACCTAATTTCTAGCCATTTCCCCCAACTCCACCCTCTTCTGCCACACTGACCCTTCCACCTTCCTATAGCTTTGTTCTAGCTATATTAAAATTTTTCAAAATAATTTGCTCTCTCCAGCGTCTGGCATTTTGCACATGCTGTTCTCTCTGCCTGGAACCCTCATCTGGCTAACTCAGCAGGTCTCAGCCACAGCTTCCTCCGGGAAGCCCTCCCTGCCATTCTCCAAGTCTGCTCCCTTGCCAAGAGCTCCCTGCTTTCCCCTCTGATATTGTTTCATCGCAGTGTATTGTCATCGTTTGTTTCACTGTCTGTGAGGTGCATGAGGGCCCTTGTTGAGAACACTATTTGGGGTCTGGGGATTTAGCAATGAACAAAAGAGATAAAATCCCGGGCCTTCATGAAGCTTATATTCCTGACAGGTGGGCAGACAAAGCCCATTGGCCCTGTTCAACCTTTGTGGACATGTCACTAAAGGCCTGAAAAGGACCTGTGAGATAGTGGTATTAGCCTGACTGTACGAGAGCCTGCAAGTCGCCAGTTAGGGAACAGTAGGACTGGGATTCGAACCCAGACAGCCCAGGCCCGGTGGTCAGCAGAGCTGTGGGGTTTCCACTGCGTGACACTGCTCCTCCTCGTGCAGCCTGCTCCAGCCTCGCTGGCCTCCTCACCATTCCTGACATGCCCGGCATGCTCTGGCCTCCAAGCCTTGGACCGTGCTGTTCCCTGTGCCTGGCACCCTCTTCCCCTTGATAACCTTAGCATCCCCAACACCCGTCTCCTTTCAGTCTTTGCTCAAATGTCATTTTCTCAATAATGTCTTCTCTGACACAGCTCTGCGTGCACACTCACACTCCTATGCGCCCCTATTCTATATTTTACCTATTTTATTGTATCTACCCTTACTAGAACATCAGTTCCCTAAGGGCAGGGATCTTGTCTTTTCTGTTCATTGTTATATTGCCCGTGCCCCTAATAGGTGCTCAGTAAATATTTGCTGGATGAATAGATGGACACAAGAGACACAGAGCTGCATCAGGCTGGGTCCCTGCCCTGAAAGCCCTCGAAGTCCTGCCAAGGGAGACAGACATTGTCATCCGAGTGAGAAGCATGTTCTAACAGAGGCGTGCGCAGAAAAAGAGCAAACCCCAACCCCCACCCCCCCCACAACACTTGTCCCCTTGGGACACCTCTCCCAAGACTCACCCTTTCTCTGCACAGCCCGGCCGTCTGTCTAGGGCAGAGAATGCCCCGATCAGCACCAGGGCAGGGGAGCTGGGAGGGGCAGCACAAGCTGGACACACGGTGGCTGACTGTGGCCCAGTCACATCGGTTCTGGAGCAGCCTGGGGGAGCTGGGAGAGGAAATGAAACCCCAGCCCCAGCCATCTGGTGGCACCAGCTCCCATGCGCACCTTGCTATACAGGGTCATTCCCCTGGACTCAGGAGGCCTGAACGCCAGTCCCAGACCCCACCCCTGACCCACCAAGGGACCTTGAGCAAATCCCCTTCCCTCTGTGAGACCTATGAAATGAGAAGATTGGAACTACACAGATGGCTCCAAACTTTTTCAACGATGAGGACCCCTTACACGTTTTTTATCGAAGCGTCGTATACATACAGAAAAGTACACACACCACACTCGATGGTTTTTCACAAAGTAAACATGTTCATATAACCAGCATTCTGGCCAAAAAATAAAACATTACCAGCTCCCCAGTTGCCCCCTTATGGCCCTTCCCCATCCCTACCTCCCGTAAAGGTACAGATTATCCTGAATTTTAACACCATAGATTGTTCTGGGATTGAGGATCCCTTTGAAACCTCTACAAAATGCTCTTTTGATTTTAGTATCTGTGGTAGCCAGCCTCCAAGATGACTCCCGATGGTGCCCTCCTGCTGGCATTCGTGACCTTGGGTAGTGCCCTCCCATGTTGAGTCAAGGCGGTCTTTGTGATCAATAAAGCATGGCCGAGAGGACAGCATATGGCTAGCTGTCATAAAGGGCATGTGGCATCTGCCTTGTTCTATTGGATCACTGGCTGTGCGGAAGCTAGTTGCCATGTTGTGAGCCAGCCCATGGAGAGGTCCCCATGGGGAGGAACTGAGGCCTCCCACCAACAGCCACCACCAACGTGGCAGTCGCGTGAGTGCGCCATCTTGGAAGCAGCTCTCCCAGCCCCAGTTGAGCCTTCAGATGGCTGCAGCCCCTGCTGACACGCAACTGTAACTTCACACCAGATCCTGAGCCAGAGCTGCCAGCCAAGCCACTGCTCAATTCCTGACCCATGGAAACTGCGAGAGATAATAAATATTTATTGTTGTTTCAAGCTACTAAGTTTAACTAAGTAATTTGTTACACAGTAATAGATAAGTAATACAGTATTCATTGATTGAGCAAATACTCAATGAGCCAAACCTCCTAGGCATTCAGTAATCCTTTAAGGGAATTCATTTTAAAAATAATCTTAGTAGTTTCTACTCACACTTGATAAAAGGGCTTCCATTTTGGTTCACGACAAAGATTTGGGTCAGGCTAAGGACTGGCAGTGACTTCAAGGTCCCTGCAGGATATGAGGCCCCAGGTCTGGGCCACGGTGGGGAGATAGTCAATTGCTCTTGAAGACACTTTTTATATGAAAACCCTGGAATCAGAGACTTTCAGGGACCCACCTCCCAGTCCTCGCTCCTTCCATATTGTCGGGCAATAGAATGTGATAGCAGGGAACCGGCTTTTGGGATCAAGTGGGCCTGTGTTCAAATCCCGATTCCTCCTCTTCCAAATCCGTGTGACCTCCTCGAACATGTAGGTATACTTCTCTGAATCTCAATTTCCTCATCTGAATAACTGGAGATCAGATGCCTAGCTCATAGGTTGTCGTATTAAGAGGAAACGACATGCACCTCATCCCTGTGACACTTCGGAGACCCTCGAGAGACGGCAGCTGTAAGGATCATCAGACCACAGCCTGGCTGGGTGCTCTCAGGGGAATGGGTGGGGGGCTGTGGTCCCCTCTCACACGGGCTGCCCCATGCCCCCTCCTACACTCACACTCCCGGACAGCGAGTTTGAAGGGCCAGGTGAGCATATGGCCACTCGGCAGAACTTGGTTGGAGACGGGCCTGCCTCCTCTCCCTCGTTAGCGTCGCCCGGGGGGCCTGCTCTCTCCTTAGCAAAGGCCTGGATAACGAAGGCCACAGCCTATTAATTGCGGTGACAGTGATGAAGGAAGAGGGGGAGGCTGCTATTTGTCTTGCCCGTAACCTCTCGCATCATTCCAAGATGAATGAAAACTCATTTTCTGCTTTGATTCAGTCTAATTTCTCCGGGCCCCCTGGGCCTCAGCGGGGGAAGGGACTCACAGCCCCTGCCAGGGAGGAATTGAGGGGAGGAGAGGGATGGGTCAGAGGTCACAGAGGGAAGAGGATGGCTCCACCAGGGAACCGAGAACTTGTGGGGGGAGTGATTAGAGCATTCATTCATTAAGCGCACCGCCTCAGTCTGGGCTTGCCCAGGTGCTAGCTGATTGCATCCACGAACTAATCCGGTGAAGGAGGGACTCTGCTACCCATTTCACGGATGAGGCAAAGGTGGTGGCTGAGAGAAATGACTTGCACAAGGTCCCACAGTGAGTGAGGGCCGAAGCCCAGATTCAGTGGGGAGGAGAGTCCTCCTGGGGCCATGGCTGGCGCTTTCCCATCACTCACGACATTGCCCCCTGCTTGGATGCATGACTTCCGTGGAAGGGAAGGGACCGTGCAGGTAGGGAAGCCACCACACCATCCATCCATTCTCTCTCGGGGGACTGGGAAAGGATGGAGCATGGACCTTTTTATCCATCAAGGAACAAAAGCTGGCTGAGGAGGGCCTTGTTGGAACAGCCATTTTCTCATTTGTAAGATGGAGCCGACAGTCCCTGCCTCCCAGGACCACGTGGTAGCTGGAAAGGGGTGATGAGAATATGCGTGAAGGTGAATATTCTCCTGGTCCTTCCGTCTGTAGAAAGGGAGAAGCAAGGCAGCGGCCCCCAACAACTTGAGCTGCTTTGTCCCAAGTAAATCTTTGTCCCAAGTTAACTGTGTGTCCTGGGCTCATCTGCCTTATGGTCCCTGCACTCACCCTGCCTGGTCACTTACTGCATCACCTTGGTCCCCCTGATGGGCCAGTGGTCCCAGGAAACCCAGACCGTGGGAGCAGCCTGGGCCTGTGCTCTCCCTGCTAGGGTGGCCTAGCAGCTGCAGGGGAGCTGCATGGACATGAAGAGGGTGGGAGGCACCCCCGGGTCTGCTGTGGGCTCACAGAAGAAACTCAGCAAAGCATGTTGAACATGCTTCATGTAACATCCTCCCAGGGCTCTGGGGCAAGAGATGAAGGGGCTGCAATTGGGAGGAAGTTGTAGGTGGTACCATGCATGAATAAGGGTGTGGGCTCTGGAACCAGCAGCCTGAGGTGGTTCACAGCTCTGCTGGGTGACCTTGGGCAAGTTTCTTTGCCTCTCTGGACCTCCTCCTTATCCCTAAAATAATCTTCCTCATGTGATTATCAGTTAACTTATGTAAGGCACTTAGAGCATGTGCTCTGAGTGGGTTGGGTACAGGTCAGAGCCTGGGTTGTGCTCTGAGAGGCTAGAGCCAGGCTGGGAAGGGCTGGTCCAGGTTCGGCATGTGTGTGAGAAGTGAGGCAGCTGACTCGACCCTTCCCCCGCTACCAAACTACGGTGTCCTCCCATCTGTCCCAGATCTGAATTGCAAATAGCCTTCCTTTCCCCACCACCCCAGCTGGAGACAGCTGAGTCCAGAGATGGGTCCCTGCCCTTGTAGGGACCCTGCAGCCTTGCTCTGTCTCAAAGGGTCTGCAGGCAGAGCCCCAGACCAGAACCCCTTTCCAAGATCCGCGGAAGGAGGAAGCAAGGCCCAGATAGAACCACCTAGCCTGGCATTCCAGATCTTCACAGCCTGGTCCTGCCTTCTGTCTCTGCTTCTGCAAAAATCCTCAGCTCCCCATCTTTACTCCTCCACCTCCTGCTCCACCCCTCCCTCCATAGGCTCAGTCTAAGTCCTGCACTAAGGTAGGGAAGGCAGGTGGCCTTTGTTGAGTACTTACAGGTGCCAGCTTGAGCACTGTGCTGTAAGCATCTTGGCCACACCTCCTGCAACCCATGAGGTGTGTGCTGTTGACAGCCCTCTTCTACAGATGGAGGAACAAAAACTCAGAGAGGTCACATGGCTAGCAGGGCCCAGAGCTGGGCTGCACAACCACATCCTGCTCCCTCCAGAGCCCAGCTCTTAACCCTCCTGCCCCAAAGCACACGCTGCACACAAAATATAGGCGACATGAAATCAGGGAGCCAGGAACTGCAGTGAAGGTGTAAAAGGAGCTTCTAGAGGAAGTCATTCATTCACTGATTTGCTATTTACCAAGCGCCTACCAGGTGCTAGGCACTCAGATAATAATCATGATGATGAGAACAGCGTCAGTGATAATAACATTAGTGACAGTAATGATGTAAAGATGGTCGCTGAGCTCCTACCATGTGTTCAGCTAGGCATTTTGTATGCAAAGCTCTAATCCTGGTAGTAGCCCTGCAAGGCAGTTGTTACTATTATCACCACTTTATAGATGAGATAGTTGAGGCTCAAAAAGCCTAAGTGTCTAAAGTAACTCAAATTTCAAGCATCTGCATGAGAATTTGAACCCTGGCCTATCTTTGAATAACAACAGCAACGACAATGATGATACTGTCTGGCATTTATTGGGTACTTTCTGTTTGCCAGACAGTCTGCTAAATGCTCAAAACGATCACATAAGCCAGGTGTCCTCACCATTGCCATCTTACTGATGAGGAAACTGTGGCTTGGAGGTCAAGTAAACTGCTCGAGGTAACTGAGTGTATAGTACGGGTCTACCAGCCTGTCTAGAGTAAGCAGTTTAAGTACAAGGACTCAATTCTCTGTCTCTGGACACTGCAACAGATTCCTACTGGGACTTCTCTTGTCTCTTCCCCTCCAAACCTTCGTTGATGGCCCATCATCACTCTGCTGACAGAGGTACTGTCCAAAAACTCAAGCTGTGGCAGAGGCAGCTAGCTGTCCACCGAAAGATCATACTCCTCCCTCCAAAGGGGGCAGTTATTGCTGGAAGGCACTGCCCTGCCAAGTCCTACACTTCTCAGAGCCCTTCGCACCTGCTTGAGGCCAGGTAATTACTCACCAGTGGAATTGGAGCAGAAGTCAGGTGTGTTGCTTTTGGGCTAAATGATTAAGAAGCAGCTGTGCCATCTCCACCCTCTCTCTTTCCCTGTCCATCAGCGGGAAGTGGGGGATTCCAAGACCTTGCAAGATTCCTCACCCTTAGAAGTTGTTATGGACTGAAGTGTGTGTCCCCCCAAAATTCGTATGTTGAAATCCTAACCCAATTTGATGGTATCTGGAAGTGGGCCCTTTGGGAAGTAATTAGGGTTAAATTAGGTCATGAAGGTGGGGCCATGATGAATGGGATTAATGCTCTTACATACAGAGGAGACAGGATCTGTCTCTCTCTCTCTCTCTCTTTCTCTTTCTCTGTTCTCTGCTCTCTGCCATGTGAAGATACAATGAGAAGACAGCTATCTGCCCAGCTATTTTTGGTTGCCCAGCTAATTTTTTTTCTATTTTTTAGTAGAGACGGGGGTCTTGCTTTTGCTCAGGTTGGTCTTGAACTCCTAACCTCGAGCGATCCTCCAGCCTCAGCCTCCCAGAGTGCTAGGATTGCAGGTACGAGCCACCCCCACTGAGAAAGCAGCTACCTGCAAACCAGGAAATCAGCCTTCACCAGACACCAGTTCCTCAGTGCCTTGATCTTGGACTTCACCGCCCCTAGAACTCTGAGGAATAAATGTTTGTTGTTTAAGTCACACACTCTGTGGTAATTTGTTATAGCCGCCCAAACTAAGATGAGAGTGAAAGGAGCCTGGTGATTCCTGAATCGCCATATGGAAGAAGTGACTCACCAACTGGGAGCGCCCATATTAGATTGATGTGTACGCAAGAAATACATGTTTTGGATGAAGCCACTGAAATTTGGGGATTTATGTATTTACAGCACCCAGACTTACCCTAACAGATAATATATTCACTCCTGGTTCATACTTGTAAATGTTTTCCTCTACCTGAAGAATAAAATCCAAACTTTTTCCTGTTGTCTATAAGACCTTTAGCAATCTGGGTTTCATCAGCTTTCCAGACTCACTTCCCACTCCCACGTTGAAAAAGAAAATTTGTTCAATCAGAGTTTTGCTATTCCCCAAAGAACAGAGTGTGTTCTTCACACTTGTGGGTGTTTATACGTGCTGATCCGTCTGTCTGAAACACCATCCTTCTTCTCTCTTTAGAAAATTTCTATTCATCCTTCAAGACCCATTTCATATATTATCTCCGTATTGAAGTCTTTGCTTTCTGTAGCAGAGGAAGTTGCAACTGCAGAAACCTCCACAACTGCACTTATCAGCATGCACTGTAATAAGTTGTGCCTGTATCTTTTTTTTTTTAGACAGAGTCTCACTCTATTGCCCAAGGTAGAGTGCCGTGGCATTAGCCTACCTCACAGCAACCTCAAACTCTCTGGCTCAAGCAATCCTCCTGCCTCAGCCTCCTGAGTAGCTGGGAACTACAGGCACATACCACCATGCCTGGCTAATTTTTTCTATTTTTAGTAGAGACAGGGTCTTGCTCTTGCTCAGGCTGGTCTCAAACTCATGACCTCAATCAATCCTCCTTCCTCAGCCTCCCAGAGTGTTAGGATTACAAGCATGAGCCACTGTACTCGACCCAGTTGTTCCTATATCTGACCAAACCGTGGAATCCTCCAAGGCTGGACTTGTACCCCAACAATTTTTATATTACCAATGGCTCCTAAGATGCTTCCAACATAGAAGGTGCTCAGCAAAGAAATAAACGTGTGGATAAACCGGCAAACAACATGAAGGATAGGTTTATGCTCCCAGGTGTACAGGGTTTAGCCTCAGGCATAAATCCTCCCACAGCGATGAAACCAGGAAATCTGTTTGCTGCCCTTCAAAGACAAAGTGATACAAGCCTAGGAGCCTAGAGGGAAAATCAACCCTGTGTCCTCTCTTATCCAAAGTACCCGAAAACTCTTCCCATGGCCTGAACCCAGATGACCCCTTGGTGCTCATTCCTGAGACAGAGAGAGAATGAGGAGAAATGATAAGTTCTAGACTCAAGCTGATTCATTTACCTGCTTTGAGGCCTACTGGAAGCCGAAGGCCTGGCCTCAGTCTCTTCCTGGATAATCATGGCTGTCACCAGGGTTAGACAGGCCTGGGTTTGAATCCTGAACCCGCTGCTACTTATGGGACTTGGACATGTTGCTCATACCCCTGTCTGTAAAATGGGAAAATGCCACCCAACTCACAGGATTGTTGTGAAAACCTGAAACACACCTTGCCAGGTAGGATTGACATTCTCTAACCTGAGAATGGGCCTCCCAGTCAGGGCCTGGGAACAAGGACATCACTGGTCCCCCAGCATCCTGTCCTCCTCCCTCCCGTCCCCACCTCCGTGCCTGGCGGGGCCCTCTGGCTCCCTGAGAATCTCAGCTGCTTCCGCAACGAGTTCGTATCCGGTATTTTTTTCTTCCACCAAGCTGTGAGTGGGGGACACAGCAGAGACATTCAGGGTTTCAAGTAAAGACAGAGTCTGCAACTTGGAGAGATGGGGAGGGGAGAACAGGGGAGAAACCAATAAGGAAAGGAAACTCAGGTGAAACAGGAAAATAAAAGAAAAAACCAGAACCAAAAGACCGATACACTAGGGGACACCAAGACCGAAAGGCAGGGGGAGCAAAACAGGTGAAGAGAGAGAAGCAGCAGCAAGATGCAAAGTGGCAGCCACGAAGAAAGGGGGTCAGGGGGACGGGCCCTCGGCCAGCTAGGCAAGGACGGGGACAAAGCTAAGCCCCTTCAACCCCCAGCTGAGCAAGGCTTTCAGCCCCAGAGTGTTCTGCTGCTGAGAGAGAAAAGCCTCTTCTCCCACATCCGAATGAATTTGATATTCAATCAATGAAGATTAACTCGCTGAAGGTAAGGGGGTTTTTATATCCGTAAGGAAGTCAAATACGATTATGCAGATGAGAAAATTATCCTGAGACAGGAGCGGTCTGGTATATGATAATGACGTGGAAGGGTGGACTCCCACACTGATAAGCATATCTGCGAGACCAGGCTGAGGTGGAGGAGATGAGGAAGGGCAGAGGTCACCAGGAGTCACACTCAGGGCGGTTGGTCAGAGGTGTCTTCATCCTGGATGTCCCTTTCTGGAGGAGAGGACGCTTCGTTTAAGTCAGTCGAGACCCTAACGAGAGCCTGGATCCTGCTGTGTTTTTGAGGCTGTCTGGGCCCATTGCTCTTCTCTCAAATGAGCAGGCTTCTCAACTTTAATTTGAGTCTGAGTCACCTGGAGACCCTCATCAGCTGCAGGCTGCACTTTAGAGGGCCTGGCTCGGTGGTTCTCAGTCCTGGTTGCAAACAGAGTCACCTGGGGAGCATAAAAAAACCTACCAATGACTGGGACCCACCCCAGACTGATTAAATTAGAGTTTCTGGGAGAAGAGCTTGAACACGGGTATTTAAAAAAAAGGATTCTGGCCAGGCGCAGTGGCTCACGCCTGTAATCCTGGCACTCTGGGAAGCCGAGGCGGGCGGATTGTTTGAGCTCAGGAGTTCGAAATCAGCTTGAGCAAGAGCAATACCCCGTCTCTACTGAAAATAGAAAGAAATTAATTGGACAACTAAAAATATATAGAAAAAAGTAGCCGGGCATGGTGGTGCCTCCCTGTAGTCCCAGCTACTCGGGAGGCTGAGGCAGGAGGATCACTTGAGCCCAGGAGTTTGAGGTTGCTGTGAGCTAAGATGATGCCACGGCACTCTAGCCCGGGCAACACAGTGAGACTCTGTCTCAAAAAAAAAAAAAAAAAGAAAAGAAAAAAATTATTTCAACATATGTAGTATGCTTGGTTTGTTCCAATTAGTTTGAGCTTTAACTATAGGAGAAGTCAGTTGCGTTATGTTAGGGCGGGCACTGGTAACGTGGGATGAGAAAGAATTCTCAATACAAATGTTAGAATAGTTTTAAGGAAAGAAAGTTTATATTTTATTTTCTAAAAGTGGGAAGGGCTCAACACAAAAGAAAGGAGAAGTGTTGGTGTGAAGGACAAGTGGCTTGGGAGTTTTATTAGGGGTAAAAAACAGTTGTGAGATGGCTTTATCTGTTTTTCCTTTTGTTTCTCTCTTTTCTGTGAGGCTGGCTTATCAGAGTCCTTGGAATCTAGTCTGGCAAAAGCAGGAGGTGGGGAAGCGACACACTCCTCCTTCTTCTCAGTTATTTTCAAACAAATAACTGTAAAAACAAAACTACTCAGGAGGTTGATCTTAGAGATAGCAAGTGAAGCCCCAGGTGGTTGACCAAACAAGGGACTGTTGTGTTGTGATCTTTCCCTCCAAAGGGGCAATTAAGTGCTGTGAGTTTATTCCTCTTTCCTTCTATTAGATAGTTTATAAGCACTGTCCTATCATTCCCCTCTAGCCTTACTTAGAATTGATATTCTTATTAATGGACTAGAGACTGGGGGTTTGGACAGAGGTCTGTTCTTCTGTAACTGTTTCCTGCTGACTTAGGGTTATAAAGTTGTCCCTACCTGAGAGTCCAATTGATAGTCATTAAAAGGAAGTGACTGAAATTGGAAGGTTTTATAAGCCAGAGTAGAGGCAGGATGGGGATTTCATTGTGGGGCCTCTTTTACCTTTTTGTAAATTTAGTTTTAAATGGATTTTCAATGTTCACACTGTTGCCAGAACTGGCTGCTCCAAGTAACCTTGAATTAGTAATATCATAGACGGTGAGCTTTATCTCAATACCAGTAGTCTAGCAACTACAGTTTCAAAGAAGGAAGAAAAGAAAATAGAGAATTTAACAGACTATATTTTAACTCTATACTGGCAATTTGACCATTTGAGTTTTGAATTTTTGACGTACTTTGTCCATCCATTTAAACATGTGTATGAAAACAGAACATCTATACATGAGTTCAAAAGAGCTAAAAAATAAAGGTGCTCTAGGGGAGATTTGGAGTCCAAAAAGAGCATAGAGGAGAAGGTTTAGCCAGCTTTGTGAAAGCTTTGTAAGCTGTTTTTTAAGAGTTGAGTGAGTCTTAGGTTAGTATGTTTGACAGAGTTGCTTTGAGCAGTGAGAAGTCTATGCTTTTTCAAATAGCTGTATGAGAGTATAGGGTATGGTAGGCATACTTAAAGTCAATGTAAACATTAAGTCTTTGATCTTTACCTAGTTGTAAGGCCCTGATAACGGTGATTAGCTCTGCCTTTTGAGCAGGGGTGCCAGAATAGTAAAGGAGTACTCTCAATTGTATGAGTAGTTGTACCAATAGCATATCCCGCTTTTCAGTGGTCATCTCAGATGTAGCTACTTTCATTGATGTATCAATTATGATCTTAAAACATCAAAATTTTAATAACAATCTTAAAACTAGTTTTATTAATCAAAGGTTACCAAAATCATGTGAACTGAAAGGCATTTGAACTCTTTCTTATGTTCTTGATAAAGTATTTAAGTGTTTATATTTTTAAGTCAATTAATTAGAGCTCTTTTACATATTTTGGTAGTAAAACATCACATGCACATGACACACAAACATGTAGTAGATGTTTTTAGGTGGAACAAGGCAGAAAATTTAAATTTTGAAAGCACAGAGTTAGGACTTTAGGACCAGAAAAGAATTGAGCAAAGACCTGATCTCCCAGTGAGCAGAGGAGCTGTGAAGTACACACAGGGCTTGTATTTTACCTTCCACTCTGATTATGGAGTTAGGGGAGGGAAGTAGAGATCCCAAAAATTAAGGAAGAACAGGATGAGTAGCTCCAGTGTTAATTAGAAAAATTACCTGCTTACTTGTGACAGAGAGAGTTACCCAAGGCTCATCCATCTCAATGCTGTGAAATGAAGTTTTTTTTTGAACCTGGGGTCCATCAGTCAGACTGAAGCAGTCCCAAAGGGTCCATGGGTATGGAAGATGTCAGCTTAGGGGGTCCCACCAGTTTCAGAAGGTGAGCACAGTCCCCTGTCTCAAGGAGACAGCAATCTTGCTTTCAGTTCCCCTCCCTTTTGCAGTGAGGGCACAGTCCCAGCAGAGGCCTCCTGGAGCAGTCCTTGCTCTAGTGCCCTAGTTGGTTTCAGTGAAAGCAGAGTTTAGTTCCTGGAGCAGGGCATGGACTTGGTGTCTTCTTGCCTGAGTCTCTAGGGTAACTGTCTCTGAAAAGCTCTTTCTATAGTGGTAGCCACCATTTGGAAAACTTCTTTCTGCTCTGAGGCCCATACTTGGTCCCTTTCCCTCTTTTCCCCTCTCCTCTCCTCATCTTGGTTATTAAAGGCCTTGAAGGCCAGGTTTAAAAGTTCTGCATGTGGAGTTTGAGGCCCCTTTTCAAGTTTAGGAGTTTACACTGAATATCAGGGGCCGACTAGGAGATGAAGTGCATTGCTAAGGTGGATTGTCCATCCCTTGTGTCAGGATCTGAATTAGAAAAGAGGTATTAGCTTCAGACAGTCGTGAAAGAAAAGGGGCTGGAGTTTTCATCCTGGATCTGAGTAATTTATAATGCCTTCTGACCGAGCAACCTCTCAAAGAGGGAGCTGGTATGCAGGCAGGGAGGGATTTTGGAATGGCCAGACAGAGCAAATGTGACTGGGTGAGAGTGGTGGAGACAGAGAAGAAGAAGGAGGAGGGGGAAGTAGGGGAAAGTATACTGAAGGAGGGCTGGAAAGTGAAAACAGTGGGAAAGATGCAGAGGTAAGAAGTAATGTGCAGCAGGTAGAATGAAGATCAGCATGTTAGCAAATTCAAAGAAAGCCTGTATGTAGGGGACTTCAGACCACAGGTCAAGCTGGCAGCAATAAATGTCAAGTTTCAGAATGGTATCACAGTTAAGCAATTCATTCTCAGGCCAAATCTCCTGGTGATCTAACTTACACTGGGGCCAGGCTGTATTGCAATTGAAAACTAAACATTTGAGATGGAGGTCAGTAAGTTCCAAAGTTTTCAGATTCTTAAGAAGACATCCCAATGAGGAATCTTTAGGTGGAGCCAACTGAACATTGCCCATGATGACAAATAGGAGAAAGAATAATGGAAAGGACTTTAGGAATGGTAATACATCGACACACTGACAGCCTGAATGTGGCATCCCCCCTTAGACAACCTCTGAGTTGCTGATCAGACATCAGGCATCCCCGAATTCCTAGTCAGACCCAAAACGAAACTTAGAGTGCTAGCCAGAAAGCAGGCATCCCTGAGTCCTGTTCCAGTCCAAAACTTAGAGGAGCTTCCCCAAAGCCAGGTATCCCTGGGTCTGTGTGAAGTCAAGGAGGAGGTGGTTAGGAATCATCCCTCCCAGGCACCTCTCCAAGAGTGGCAGATCCAGCACTGGGACTCTCTGTAACAATGAAGCTACTGACTCTTTCTTGAGTATATGGCCATTTCCAAAGCCTTAGAAACTTACTGAATTCCAAATGAGGGTATCAAGAAGGATCCCATTGGAGATGTGCAGCAGAGGAGGGAGCAATCTCAAGACAGAGACAGGAAAGCAAGTTCCCTGTGTGGAGGTAGAAAAGTGACTTCCCCATGAGCGAGAAGTAGAAGAGTAAAGTCCCTAAAAGAGAGGTAGAAAAGTGAAATCTCCCCATATAGAGGTAGAGAAGTGAGTCCTTGTACGGGCCACCAAATGTTAGGGCAGGGACTCATAACGTGTGCTGAGAAAGAATTCTCATCACAAATGTTAGAACAGTTTTAAGGGAAGAAAGTTTATTTTATTTCCCAATGGTGGTAAGGGTGCAACACAAGAGAAAGAAAGGAGAAGTGTCAGTGCAGTGGACAAGTGGCTTGGGCCTTTTATTAGGGGATAGAAAAAGGCTGTGAAATGGCTGTGTATGTTTTTCCTTTTTTCTCTCTCTCTTTTCTGTGAGGCAGACTTGTTAGAGTCCTCGGAATCTGGTCTGGTGAGAACAGGAGGTGGGAGAGCATCACACTCCTTCTATCATTTGAGTTCAAGTGCTGTAAAAACAAAACTCTATAGGAGGTTGATCTTGGAAACAGCAAGTTAAGCCCCAAGTGGTTGATCAAACAAGGGGCTGTTGTGTTGTGATCTTTCCCTTCAAAGGGGCAATTAAGTACCGTGAGTTTATTCCTCTTTCTGTTAGTTTATTTTCCTCTGTTAGATAGTGTATTAGCAAGGCCATCCTATCACATTAATCAAAAATTCGCAGTCCAGGGATAGTCAGATGGTGATTTAAAAGAGAAATCCCTAATCCAAATGCACCAACAAAAGTTCCCTATCATCCATGTCTCCATCACAATGGCGGCTTTCTAAATAAATATTGTGAATGTCAGAAATGGGTTTTAACTAATAGAAATAATGACCTATTGATCTGAATGATAGATATTAGTAATTGACTCTTTGACATAATTAAAGTAATTCAAGGTGTGTAGCTTGGCTAAAAATACTTTAGAAACTTTTCCATGTTCGTATGAACAGGGTATAAAAATTCAGGAAAACCTATACTTTTTGACTTTAGGGATAGTACCGTAGGCTTGGTTCCCTGAATCCTGACTCCAGCCATTGGTCTAATAGGAATACTAGATGGCTGGTACTATTCATTTAAGAAAGTGCTCCCTAGTAAAATGTTGGAATGTTGGCTGGAATGTTTTTGTTGTCTTTAAGAGACTCTTTCGGACAAAGAATAGTGAAGCACACAAAAGAGAGACCTGGTGTGTCATTGAGTCTACAGAACAAAATGTAAGAATTGAGTTGAAGCTGATTTGCTACTAAATGTTTGTTTCATCAATATCTGTATAGTGGCAAAATTTGGCATAAGGCAAGTTTGTGGGAGAATGACTGTCACTCCCTCAATCATGTTTGCATTTCCCAGTACCAAATCCATTGCCATTTGATTATGCTGTGCTTGAGCAAATTGTTATGGTTAGGTTGGCTAAATGAATGATGTAGGGTGTCAAATTGCTAGAGTACCTGGATTCCATGTTACACCTTTACAAGAATAATGTAATAACACTAGAAATTACATTTACAACAATTTAAACATACAATGAAAAACAGTAGGTGTCAACTTCAAAATGTATGATGAGGTAAATAGTTTTGCTGTAGTATTTTAAGTGGTATGTGAGTGAAAAAGTTTGACCATGATTGTTCTCAGCTGCCTGCAGTTCAGTTTTTGGTAAGGACACTCTAAGTGCCTATTAGACACAGCTTATCTGATGCCGTCTACCACTTCTGCCCCCACAGTTTACCACCCACTTGTCTCAATTGATTTGCCCTTGGCAGAGCAGGAACTGAACTCCTCCCAGCCTTCGGGAGTCGCAGCAGGGTAAAAACCACCTAAAAACTGATTATGGTAATGCAGTAGCCCAGAACCTAGAAAGGTATGAGAATGTGGGTGGGAAGTGTTCTGAGAGGAAGTGAGACCCAAATGTCAGTGTGAAACCTGTGCATAGTGAGCAGGTTAGAGTGATTACAGCAAGAACCCCTCCTTAGGAGCCAATTTACAAAGGTTGCCAGGCACCCAGCTGAGAGGACTTCTGAGATCAGGAGATAGGATGGAAGCTCTTCCATCAGAGAAGATCACAGGGTGATGGAAGGATTTGAAGTCTCTTGAGGCAGGCAGTGTATAATCTTGGTGCAAATTCTAGGCCTCCTTGCTGAGGCGTAGAAATAGTCTGTGCAAGTGATAATTACAGCCAGAATGCTATTTCTAAAATACAAATTTATACATGTCTCTAACTTAAAGACTTTCGTGGTTGACATTCAGACTCTTTAACTGATCACACAAGTGCTTCATGATCTGGCCCCTTCCTTACTCTGCCTTCATCTCCCAACCCTGCCAGGAAGCACTCTAAATTCCCTCCAGCCATTCCCAGGGACCAACAGACCTCCTGCTGTGTCAGGCTATTGCCTCACCTATAGGACTATACAAATACCAGTACATGCATCTGCCTGAAGAGTCCTTCCTACTATTTTACTTGGCCAGCTCCTCTTCCTTCAAAACACAACTCCCAGACCTCATCTCCCAGACCTCAAATTTTAATTTTTTTCTTCTTTGTGTCCCCAGAGCAACCCTAATTCAACTTTCATTATATTGTGCTGTATTTATTCATTCATTTACTTGCCAACTATTCTTGTATTTTCCTAGTAACCAAGGCCCGACACCCTAGATGTAAATCAATAAATGAAAGAGAAAATAATTATATGAATTAACAAAATAATTATATGAAAGAGGCTGGAAGATACAGGAGTTGAGATAAGAAATAGTGGGAACTGAGGAAGCAGGATAAGGCCTGGAAAAGGCTGAGGAGCAGAAGGGATCAATGGCCTCTCCCCTCCTGCTTCCCATCTCAAACCGTAGGCCACCATTCCTGCTTGTACTCCGTCATAACAGACCAGCAGGATTCAAAAACCAGCCCTGCCACTTAGCTGTGTAGCTGGTGTGGATTACTAATCCTCTCAAAGCCCTTGTTTCCTCATCTCTAAAATGTAAGTAATCATATTAACTTTTGTCATAGAATTGTCATGAAGATTAAATCAGATAATGCTTATGATACACCTGACACAGTGCCTAGCACGTAATAAACACATGATAGTTGTTAGCTGAAAATGCATTTCTAGCTTATGCTGAAGACTGAGAGAAGACACTTTTTCTCAGGTACCATAAGACACATGGCCTGGACTAGGACATTGGACTAGTCTAATATAAAGTCACTCTCTGATCTAGGACGTTTTATCTCAGTGCTGAACGTAGCAGAGCAAACCCAAATCAGTAATGTTAACATCTATTTGAATCCATTCTTCAGCTGAAGGGTGACAGTAATTACAGGCTTGGCGATGGGGTCAGAAAGATTTTGATATTTCTGTGTTAACAGCATAATTTTAGTGTCTTGACCTTTAGAAAGAAAACAAAAAAAATCATATGAGTTTGATATATCAAAGATCAAAGTAGGATCCAGCCTCACAAAAAAATAGGCTACACTTAATGAAGCCTGAGCTTCTCAAGCCTCTTGAGGTTGCTAAGAAATTCTTTTTCTTCTTGAATGAGCAGTAACAGAGTGTTTGCGTGTTGACCCAACCACTAGATTGGATGTGATAGTAAAATATTATCTAGCTGGATTAATTATTCTATCACATTAGACCAGATGCCTTTACCATGCATCAGTTTTCTTGGTTGGTCACTTATTAATAATCATCGTCTTGACATTCTAAACATGCTTCCTGATCAGCAATTCCTGGTAGCAGTGGCTGATAGCAGTTACTGGAATCTCTGCTTACTGGGTGATTATGTAATATCTACACCTAGATGCATAGCTGGTCACAATATGCCATGATGTTTGGCCTAAAGACAGTGTCATGTCCACCTGACTGATCTCCTTATTATTTGCTTAACGTGCTTCACTTTCCCACTTTTGTCCCTTGTTCACCCTCTTTCCTTTTCTGACAGTGGCCTATCTTCCTCTCTCATTGTTCAAATTCTAGAAGTCTTTTAAGGCCCAAGTCAAATGCCCCTTTTGGGCATCATCAACACAAGTAAAAATAACTTGCTTCTGAATTCCCACTGCACTTTATTTTCGCTACAGAGCTTTTTACTTTATAACCTGTGTTTTCCTTACTAGTGTAATGCCTCACACAATAGGCACTAAGTGAGAGTTTATTGAAGGCATGAACTAGTGACCCACTACAACTAAGGCTACTGTAGATTACCTGAAAATATAAATAGACGCATCATCTTTATGAAAAGAAAACACTTTACTTCCTATGGGGAAATCCTGCTTTGTAACCAACAGCGACATCTACTTCCTGCTTATGTGCCTCCCAAAGGCCCTGGGAAACAGACTGCAGGCAGAATGAATTCTATTAATAGAATTTCATCCATAGCTTATCGCCAAAATAGCTTGGCCTTGCTGTCACTTAGTGGATATTGAAACACTTACCTGAAGTAGTACCAGCTGAGTTCAGAATTAAAGATACTTGGCAATTATGGCTTTAAATAGAAGCTTTGGACTGAAGAGCAAAAATGCTCTCCACTTGTCCCCTTTGTGGATCTACTCATTTCTAGAAATAAGTTCTAAGGGGATTAGAAATGACAAAGAGCTGGATCAGGGTAAAACTTGAGGGATTAATAGAGGAGATTTATATAGACTCAGCATTCGGTGATATTCAGGACTTATTTTCATGTTGTCAGAGTGAGCAATGGCATGCTTGTTATGAAATATAAAAGCCTCACCAGTTAAATATGCATGCCACAAAATGACATGATTTCTGGGATTTGCTTAAAATACTCAAGAGAAAAAAATGAGGAATGAAGAGAAAGAAGATTTGCAAAATATTGATAGCTTTTGAATTGATTGATTAGTATATGGAAACTCACACTATTTTCTCTACTTTTTAGTATTACAACATTTCTACACTAAAATGATTTAAAAGATATAATCTTTTAGGACAATATTTATCCTCATATAGCTGATCTCTAAACAAGAGTTTTGTCTGAAATGACAAATAAGGAGGAAAGGAAATTTTTATCCGAATCACCACCCTGTGCAGTTTGATTTAATCCAGACAACTCTAAATCACTGCTGTGTTATTAGCTCTGTTAAGAAAGTCAAAAACTAGGTGTGCATAATGACCTGGAAAAGATAACTGTGGTTTTAATTTCAAACACACTAGAAGTTATTTACATTGTATCCTTAGTCAGCCTTATCTCAGTAGACCGGTTCTTTGGTATCTGTCTGTTTTTGTTTGTTTGTGGATGAAGTAGAAGGAAGGGAGATCAAAAGTAATCTATGGGTTAATAAAATTCCTGGCAGCATACCTGGTAATAACCTGGGTAAGCATTTAGTTATTCAGCATATCTGCCCTAATTTAAGTTTAGCTCTGAGCCATTAATCAAATAAAGTGTCTTCTACAGAAGTTAATTAATAACTCTGTCCCTTCCTCCACCTTTTCTTTCAACATTAGGCAAAGTTATCAAAGAAATTCAGAACTTTTCCCCTTAGCTTAAATCAAAATAACCCAAATTTCTATTCATATGGAATAATCCAAGGCACCAAATGGATTAGTCCCATTAAATGTTGCTTATTGTCTTTTACAAGTACCGCCAAGGAATGGGATCCTCAGTTACCTGAGGAACATTTTTTTCTTCATCTTTATTTTTTTCCCCTTGGATCAGCATATGTTCCTAGAAATATCCGTACATTTTTAGTTCCAACTTGACTGAGTATCAGTTGGTAGAAGATGGTAGAAGAAACGGGAAGTAAATTTATCGACTCACCCAATAGAACTGGCGTGGCAACATATTTCATGAAAAGGAACACTCCAGTTAAGTTTAAAAAATAAACACAAAAAACCTTAGTAAGATGACTTATCACCTGCTACTTGCATAGAAAGAATTTTTCAGGGCTTAGAAGCCTAATACTTTGGCAAACGTAGGCTTTGGGAAGTGGAATTGACTAAGCTAAACTTAAAGAGAAGCCAGCGGAAACTTTGAAACTGGCAGCAGCCTACATTTTCATATTTCTCTGTACATTAGGCTATTCTAGCCATTCAGATTCCTTTAGAAAAATCATCTAATTCAGCATTTACTAAATATGTTTATAGAACTATTATTAATTATTACCTGAAAAAGAGCTTCAGAGCGGTCGAATGAAGCTGGGGAAATTCTGGGTCAAACCAAGTTCAAATGTTTCTTTACTTTGGGACTCTCTAGTGCCTTTAATATGATAATAGGTATTATACATCTTCAAGAAGAGAAATGCCGTAAGACCAGAGCAGTGTTCAGAAATCATCTTGCAGAACTGGTGTTCCAAAAATGATGACTATGATCTGAGAATACACCCAGGTACATACATACACACACACACACACACACACACTCTCTCTCTCTCTCTCTCTCTCTCACTCTAGAAGATATTTGTGGATAATTTTCTTCACTGGTGTGAACAAGTCTAAAGACAGCTAAAATTTGTGCCAACTGACTAGGGAAACCCTGTCTTTCATTAAAAGAAACAAAAGAGACCTATTTTTCCAGCAGCCCTTCAGACTGTGCATTCTAGGCAGCTACTTCCTGCTCTAATGTTAGCAAATCCAGGAACAAAGAAACTGACACTAAAGGAATGAAATGCCCTCCTTGCTGCTTTTAGACAATAAATATTTATTACTATGGCAAAGAAGCAGGCTCCCTATAAACTCCAGGGAATTTGCTAAGACCTGGCCCTAACTTTTAGTAAACCTCAGAGGGAAATCAGTCAGTAAATAAATAATTTTTTTCTTTCTTTTTCTCGTTAGAATAGAGTATCCCTTGGCCATCTCAAAGGCCATAGCTGTCTATTCAAAGAGAATTTAGTAAGTTTATACTGTGAATTATAATGATTATAGCTACCAAGTGGACACTTGATGGATGTGATCATTTTAGCTGTCTTGACATAGTCAAAATAATTCCACTCCAGTGATAACAAGTCACTTTTTATAATAACAACAAGAATAATAATAATGAGACCATGACTAGAGCTGACCCCTGAATGGGGTAACCTGTTCATTCAGGCATTATATTTAGTCACGCCCTCAGTTTCCTTTTCCATTTATTATTTGTTGGAAAGAAAAATTAAAGCATGATAGCCTAAATTGTTCACGTCCTTGGGACACTCCACCAAGAGCTCATTTCCTTTTTACAGTCCTGAAACAGTAAATGCAAATTGCCATTACAAACAGTACAGACACCCTGACCCATCAGCCAACAATTTGCCTTGATGTAGCTTATAATAGGAACAGGAAGGAGCATGATACACAAAAGCGTAATTAAAAACCTATGAATACCTTAAATTTTTGGAGTTTTTTTTTTTTTTTGCTTTTTATATTTTTTCATTAAATGTGAACATTTGTGGTAGAATAACACATGCCTGCCATTACTTCCTGGATTTGATTGTATTTGTTTATTTCTTATCAGTAATATTCACTGATTCAATATAAGAAAAGATGTTCATAATTATCTTTTTAATATTTTAATTACATACATTATTTTCTTTCTAGAAAAGGAAATAAAACATTAACTCCATTGGAGTTGCCCCCAGCTGCCACTATTTATTTTAGAATACCAGCCCTTCATGCCAAGCATTCTTTCTCCAAATATTCTCAAGGGTTCCACCATGTGGAATACTAGAGCAGTATTCCACAGTGCTAGGTTTTCCAGGCAAAAGCAACTTCTCCACTGTGGTCCCAGGATGGAGGTAAAGGAGTAGACAGCAGAGAAAAGGGTGATAAGTAACTAAGGGATGTGATCAAAAAGAAATCTGGAGGGACTCCTCACAGGAAGCTAGAATATTTAATTTTTAACAATTTCAAGTGTATATGGTTATATATATAAATTAGAACAGATTAAAAGAATATAGTAGCCTAGATACTGAATGCAAAGTTTGAAGGCAATAGAAACAACTGGCTGTGCCCCCGTGAGCTTAGCTCCATGTTTCTGAGATCCTTCCATGAAGATTTTTGTTCTCCTGTGAAGAAAAAATAATTTTTTTGTTGTTTTTAAAGATGAAAATTATAAACTTTGTGAGCTGTATCCATTCCATTTAGCAACAAACCTTAACAACTAATCTGTATACTCTTTGAAACAGCCCAAGGATATATGGATAGACATACATGTACGTAGTAGAGATCAAGGATCTATATCCTAACCACCAAATGAGTCACCTGGCTAGAACAGGAATTTGGGAAATTTTTTTTTTTTGACATAGATCCAACCCTTACAAATATGTATTGTTTGAATTTACACTGTCAACTTGAGAATATGTTTTCAAGAACATATAAGATAAAAAAGAAAGAAATTAACTGTGTGAACTAAAATAAAATCTTAAGGCTCATTCCCCCACCAGCTGACTGAATGGACCCCCTCTTGGCCAAGGGAATATCCTAAAACTAAATTGCCTGCCACCAGGAAAAAGGTCAGACATGCCTCATCATTCCCAGCTCCCTTCTTGGGAGCATCCTTTGTAACCCATTAACAGGCCTAAGGGTATGCAAGACAAACCTGCAGGGCCTTAGTTTACACAACAACTATATGTCAGGTGGCTTATCTCTGATAAATAGCTCCTTATGTTGAAACATTCCCAGCCTTTAGACAAAGCTTCATGTCTTTAACCAATTATAAGTCAAAGAATCTTTAAACCCACCTATAACCTGTAAGCCCCCACTTAGAGATGGCCCACCTTTTCGGGCCAAACCAATGTATGCCTCCCACGTATTGATTTATGATTTTACCTGTCACCCTGTCTCCCTGAAATGTATAAAACAAACTGTAACCCAGCCACATGAGTCCACTTGCTCAAGGCTTCTTAGACGTGGCTCTGGGTCATGATCCTCAAATTTGGCTCAGAATAAATCTCTTTAAAATTATTTTATAGAGTTTGGCTTTTTTTCCATTAACAACTGTATAAAGTTTCAGTGTTGAATA